>JAQNDB010000068.1:0-38210 GCA_029204045.2 Tillandsia leiboldiana | reverse complement strand
TTTAACCAGCAATTAAGAAGAGCACTTACGTATAAGTTATCTAGAATTTAAATACAAACAAATATGCAATCCCTGTTTAGAGAGTTTGTACATACATATGGCAATCACGTTAGCATTTTGAAGACGTTCTTCGAGGATGGCCGCTTTCTATCGACGGAAACAGATGCAACGTATATAAATAAGATCGCATGACGTCTTGCAGGTGAATCTGATCGGATGTATCATTAGAGGATGTTGAGACTCTTCGCCCGTTTGGTAACGGGATAAGTCGGAGCTAGTTATTCTAGGAATAGATATAAAATACGGAACTAGAGTGAAAAAACGTTTGGAATGGTTTCAAAGATAAGAGATTTTGTGTTTGGTATGAGAATGAGGAATATGAGGAATAAAGAGTATTAGTTAGGATAAATTACTTTTTTGCCCTCAACTTTATTATGTAATAATGAGGTGAGAGATCGCAGCAATACTCCGGGGGAGGCTCTTCTGGTGGAAGCCGACCCCCCAAGCGGTGGAGGCCACAGTCGGGACCTCGGAGCGCACCGGCAGGAGGGCCGAGGACGGGAGACAGGCCTTGCGTTATTTGTGGGGGGGGACACCGAGCGGGAGATTGCCCCCAGAAGGGTGACCACTGTTTCCGATGCGGCAAATCGGGGCACTTCCGCCGCAACTGCCCCTTGGCCTGGGGATCTGCGTCCTCTGCAGCTTCTACGCCCACGCCACAAACGTCAGGACGGGGGAAAGCTCCTATGGGGTCGACTTCTAGACCCCCTGTACCACGACGAGAGGAGGATAGGCAACCACAACCTGGCGGGCGGGTTTTCTCGATGACCCGCCAAGAGACGGATCCGCCGGAGGGCGCCCTTGCAGGTATTACTTCTGTTTCAAGCACCCGCGCTAGAACTCTTTTTGATACCGGAGCAACACACTCTTTCATTTCTAGTGATTTCATTTTTGTGCATGGTCTTAGGGGGGTGCCCCTCCAAATCGTTTGACGGTCCAAACGGCGGGGGGGGGGGGTGTTGGAGGCGGTCAGCTATGTGGCCACCTGCCCGATCAATCTAGGACGACTGGCTTGTCCGGGGGATTTGGTGGTAATCCCCCTGAAGGAGTATGACGTAGTGCTGGGCATGGATTGGCTCTCATTGTACCAAGTGCTCATCGATTGTGAGAAGCGGATGGTACAATTGCAAGAGCCGAGCTTTCCTGAGAATATGTACCTGGCGTGTAAGAGCATTTCCTTCCCAGCAATCATCTCATCGGCGAGGGCTAGAAGATTGGTGGAAGGCGGGTGCGTGGCCTACCTGGCCTCGGTGGACCTGGTGACACGACCCTCGGCGACACCTTCAGACATTGCGGTGGTGAGGGATTTCCCCGATGTCTTCCCGACGGAACTGCCCGGGATACCCCCTGAACGAGAGGTGGTTTTTCCTATCGAACTCGTACCGGGTACCCAACCGATCACAAAGGCGCCCTACCGAATGGCCTTCGCGGAGTTAAAGGAGCTTAAGGCACAACTAGAGGACCTCTTGGACAAAGGATTTATCAGACCGAGTGTGTCACCCTGGGGTGCACCAGTACTCTTTGTACGGAAGAAAGACGGAAGCCTGCGCCTCTGCATCGACTACAGGGGGATAAACAAGGTTACTGTGAAGGATAAGTACCCCCTGCCCAGAATTGACGACCTCTTCGACCAGCTGCGAGGAGCAACGGTGTTCTCAAAGATCGATCTGCAATCGGGCTACCATCAGCTCCGGGTTCGGAACGAAGATATTCCAAAGACCGCCTTCCGGACCCGGTACGGCCACTACGAGTTCACGGTTATGCCGTTCGGACTTACGAACGCCCCCGCCGTCTTCATGGACATGATGAACCGGATCTTCAGACCTTTCTTGGACCGATTCGTAGTGGTCTTCATCGACGACATCCTGATCTATTCAACCACCGACGAGGAGCACGAGGACCATTTACGAACGATTCTCCAAACCCTCAGGGAACAGAGGCTGTTCGCGAAGCTCAAGAAGTGTGAATTCTGGCTACGAGAGGTGGGTTTCCTAGGGCACGTGATCTCGGCAGAGGGAATCGCCGTGGACCCCAAGAAGGTGGAATCGGTGATGGACTGGCAACCACCGACGACAGTGACGGAGATCCGCAGCTTCTTGGGACTGGCGGGATATTATAGACGCTTCGTCGAGGGTTTCTCGAAGATTGCGGCCCCTTTAAACCGGTTGACCAAGAAAGGGGAGAAGTTTCTATGGACGGCTAAGTGCCAAGAGAGCTTCGAAGAACTTAAAAGGAGGCTAACCAGGGCGCCTATACTGGTACTACCAACGCCCGGAGAGGATTATGAAGTGTACTGCGACGCATCGAGGATCGGCCTTGGGGGTGTTTTGATGCAACAGGGGAAAGTAATAGCCTATGCATCCAGGCAGCTGAAGGATTACGAAAAGAACTACCCGATTCATGATTTGGAACTGGCTGCAGTGGTCTTCGTTCTAAAGTTATGGAGACACTATCTCTTTGGTGTCCACTGTAACGTCTTTTCAGACCACCAAAGTCTCAAGTATCTGTTCACCCAAAAGGAGCTAAATTTGCGGCAGAGGCGGTGGCTTGAATTGTTGAAGGATTACGATCTAACAATCCAATACCACCCCGGGAAGGCAAACGTGGTGGCGGACGCTTTAAGCAGGAAGGGGCAACCGGAGGAGGCGTCGGCACGCGCGATAACTGAGCAGAGCACCCTGATCGCGGAATTCTCACGACTGAGGTTGGAGGTGGTATCAGCGGGCACTGTTGCTCGACTGACAGCGTTGGTGGTCAAGCCGACGCTTTTCGAGAAAATCCGAGAAGGACAACTGACAGACCCGCACTTACGGCTCGTGCGAGACAAGATCCACCCGAACCAGGAGAACGACTTTGCAGTGGGAAGTGACGGCGTCTTGCGGTTCCGTGGGCGTTTCTGTGTACCGGATTCGCCGGAATTGAAGGAGGAGATTCTGACAGAGGCACACCGCGCCCCTTATGCGGCGCATCCGGGGGGCACGAAGATGTACAGGGACCTCAAGCAGACCTTCTGGTGGCCCAAGTTGAAGCGGGATGTGACACGACATGTAGCTCATTGCCTGGTATGCCAGCAGATAAAAGCAGAGCATCAGCGGCCGGCGGGAAAATTACAGCCCTTACCGGTGCCGAAGTGGAAGTGGGATCAGATCACTATGGACTTCGTCACCGGGTTCCCACGTTCACAGCAGGGGCACGACGCGATCTGGGTCATTGTGGACCGGCTAACCAAGTCAGCACATTTCCTACCCATCCACACAACCTGGACCAGAGAGCAGTTGGCTCAAGTCTACCTCAGCGAGATCGTGAGACTGCACGGAGTGCCGGCATCGATCACCTCGGATAGAGACACCCGCTTCGTCTCGAAGTTTTGGCAAAGTCTACAGCAAGCCCTGGGGACCAAGCTACGCTTCAGCACAGCTTTCCACCCTCAGACGGACGGACAGTCGGAGCGAGTGATTCAGACCCTCGAGGACCTGCTACGCGCCTGTGTACTTGACTGGGGAGTCGTTTGGGCACGCTACCTACCCCTCGTGGAATTCGCCTACAACAATAGCTACCAGGCCAGCATCCAAATGGCACCCTACGAAGCCTTGTATGGGAGACGCTGCCGATCCCCGATCTGTTGGGACGACTTAGGTGAATGGAAATTCTTGGGACCCGACTTGGTGGAAGAGACTGAAGAGAAGGTGCGCCTCATCAGGCGGCGGTTACTGACCGCCCAAAGCCGACAGAAGAGCTACGCAGACCGACGGCGCCGCGATTTGGAATTTCAAGTGGGGGAACACGTGTTCTTACGGGTCTCGCCATCCAGAGGGATCAAGCGTTTCGGGCTGAAGGGCAAGTTGAGCCCACGGTTTGTGGGGCCTTTTGAGATCTTGGAGCGCATAGGCCCAGTGGCGTACCGCCTCGCCCTACCCCCTAACCTCGACCGGGTCCACAACGTCTTCCACGTGTCCATGCTCCGGAAATATCTATCCGACCCGTCACACGTGTTGGACGTCTCCACATTCGAGCTCAAGGAGGATCTAAGCTTCGAGGAAACCCCCGTGCGTATCCTAGCAAGAGAAAACAAAGCACTGCGGAACCGAGTCATCCCCTACGTGAAGGTGCTCTGGAGCAACCAGGAGGAACAAGAAGCAACATGGGAGCTGGAATCTAAGATGAGGGAGTGCTACCCCGACCTCTTCACCACCACCCGGGTTTGAGTTTCGAGGACGAAACTCGTTTTTTAGAGGTGAGTGGTGTGATAACCGCGGCTTTATTTGTCTTTCTAGACTTTCCTTTGAATTCTTGTTGATCTGCTTTTCGACTAAGGGGTCCAGGGGTGAATTATTTTTCTTTATCTCTGGGCAGACTGTCGGGGCTCGCGGGTATTTTTAGACAATAGAGCTCGCGAAGTGGAAAACGCGGGCGAAATCGGTTCTGAATTCTGACCCCGGAATCTCCCAGAATAAATTCCGGAAGTTGGCAGCAGTTCAGGCGACTTACACGTTTGTCGAGGCGGACCGGACCCAGGTTCGCACCCAAACTCATTTCGCCGAGATTGAATTGCTTTTTGGGACTTAGGGTTAAGTTCCCGTGTACGGGCGGCTATTCTTTTAATTCCTTGGTGTAGGTTCAGATTTAGCCCCCCCCCCCCCCCCCCCCCCCCCCTACCGTTCCTCTCACCTCTGTTACATCGCGACTTGAAGAAGGACAAGAAACCGCCCCTCCCAAACCCACCTCTTCCCATCCGATCGGCGCGAGGAACCGCGGCGGAACGATCGAGGAACGGGAAGAACACCGCACACCTCCGGAACCGGGCACGCAAGAACGGGATAATCCTCTTCTCTCCCTCCCTCTTCATCGGCGAGTCGGAGGCGCATTGGTTCTGTGAGTTTTTTTATTTGTAGCTAGGGTTTCTTTCGGATCGTCGCACGGGAAGGGGGGAGACGGTACACCCCGGCCGGCCGCACCACCGCCGTCGCGAGGCGCCCTTGCGCGCAGGGCTAGGGCACCGGGTGTGCGGGTCTGGCACCCGCGCGGGCCTGGGCGCCGCGCGGGGTCGCCCGTGCGTGCGGGTCTGGCACCCGCGCGGGCCTGGGCGCCGCGCGGGGTCGCCCGTGCGTGCGGGCTGGGCGCCCGCGCGGAGCCTGGGCGCCGCGCGGGGCCGCCCGTGCGTGCGGGCTGGGCGCCCGCGCGGGACCTGGGCGCCGCGCAGGGCAGCCCGTGCGTGCGGCCTGGGCGCCCGTGCTGGACCGGGGCGCCGCGCGGGGGGCCAGGCACCGAGCAGGACCGCCGCTGTCAGGGAGCCGTGCGGGCCTCACACCGCACGGAGCCTGATACGCGTGCGGCCAACGCGGCAGCACGGTCGCCGCCGCCTCGGGTTCCGACTCGGCCGCCGCCGCCGCCGTCGAACCCGAGAGCCCCGTTCCACGACGGGACCCGAATATCTGTTCTTGTTCCTTGTATTATGTTTGGTAGTCGCTGACTTCTTCCCGGTGGATTTTGTAGTTTCGGGGAGCGCACTGGGACACGGGGGGTAGCGCTTTGATCATCGCTCGTAGAGGTGGGTTTTTACTCTTAAGTCTTAACATTTAATTCTATCATGTTGGACGGGGTCATCCTTAAGTGTACTTGGGTTAAACATGGTAGGGAGGCATCATTTATTCGTTATGGCTTTACGGTGCTCGTGATTAGATATACATATTGTTTCATGTCGCTCTCATGCACGTATAGGAGTATGCTGTGAATATATATATATTGTTTCATATGGTTCTCATGCACGGATATGTATATGTTATTTCATACGGTTTTCATACATTGATATATATATATGGTTCACGGTTACTATGCTCGGCTGCAACACGCGCACCCGCGGTTTGGCCACCGCAAAGGGTGTGCTTTTCCGGAAAAGTGGTCCATGACCCGTGTATACCCACAGGACGGCGTGGGGCCTCTTTAGTTGTGGGGCTTGGATGCGCCAAGGTGTGAGCGGTGCGACCCGTCGATTTAGTTGTCCGACGTGGGAGCGGTGCGACCCATTCGGTTTAGTTGTCCAACTTGGGCGCGGTGCGATTCGTCGGTTTAGTTGTCCGACGGGATCGGGTATTGCAGGTTTACAGGTGTTTGATCTTACTTTTCCCTTGCGGGGGTGGTTGCTCCGGATAGACTACGGTTGGACGTTTTCTTTACCTGCTATATTATTATCATTTTTTTGTTTAGTCGCTGACTTCCCACTTTGCGACAGGGTCCTACAGGGGGGAGAGTTAGGCGACGGTGAGGCCACGGCTAGAGGTTTTGGGTCTCAGGAGACCGGAACAGTACTTCACTCTTTACTTTCGCATTCCATTTATTATTTGTAGACTGTGGATGGTTCTCGATACCCTCGTGGGGTCGGTGTGGATGTTGGTACGGTGACAATTGAATTGTTTAGTTTTCTTTACATTTCTGTGGGCCGCTTTGGAAAATAAAATAGCAAATAAAAGAACAGGTTGCGAAAACTATTATTTCAAAACTCGGGTGCCGTGTGGGCACCGTTTTCAAAACCTTGTGGAATTATGGTTTGCGAAAATGGATTTCAAAACCTAAGTGTCGTGTGGGCACTGTTTTCAAAACCCTGAGTTTATGTTGCTTTCAAAAACGGTTTTCAAAATATGGGTGCCGGGTGGGCGCCGTTTCAACAACCGTGGGTTTTATCCTTTCAAACTAATCGGTCGTGAGTTAATTCAGCATATTGTGAATGGTTGTATGAAGTGGATTGTTGTGATTGAATGTTTACTCATTATTGAACATTGTACAAACCGCGACGCCGTGCATATACAGGGGAGACTCTGTCTGTTTGTAGAGTGATCCTGTATATGCGGCGGATCTGGGCACGCGCCGGGGAAGAAGATTTTCAAATGGAAAAAAAAAAAGTACATCCCTTTTGTAATCCGTGTCCGCTAAATTAATCCCCCGGGGCGTGACAAATATCCAGACTTGTTCCCATAGGATACCAAATTCCGAAATTAATTGATCCTTTGATGTACCGGATGATCCGTTTCACCGCTTTCAGGTGAACCTCCTTTGGTGCTGATTGATATCTCGCGCAAATCCCAACAATAAAGGATATATCCGGCGACTAGCCGTGAGGTAAAGTAGACTTCCAATCATACTTCTATACAGTTTCTCGTCTACATTCTCACTATGTGATTCACTTCTAAGTCCCTTGTGGCTAGTTCCCATTGGAGTTGGAAAATCTTTACAATTTTCTAGATCAAACTTTTTGACCAACTCCATTGCATACTTGGATTGACTCAAGTGAATACCTTCATCATTTTGTTTAATTTGCAATCCAAGAAAATAAGTCAATTCGCCCATCATGGACATCTCAAATTCGCTTTCCATGGTCTCCGTGAATTTAGAAGCATCATTATCTCTTGTTGCGCCAAATACAATGTCATCGACATAGATTTGTGCTACAATGAAATTGCTTTGATAATGCTTCACAAAGAGAGTCCTATCAGCTCCCCCTCGAGTATAGCCCTTCTCCAAAAGGTGCTTTATTAACCTTTCGTACCATGCTCGCGGTGCTTGTTTCATACCGTAAAGAGCCTTTTTCAAACGAAAACATGGTTAGGTTGTTTATGATCTACAAAACCTTTCGGTTGAGCCACATAAACTTCCTCATTTAAAAAACCATTTAGAAATGCGCTCTTAACGTCCATTTGAAATAATTTGATTTTAAAATGACAAGCAATAGCAAATAGTATACGAATGGACTCGAGTCTAGCTACAGGGGCGAATGTTTCGTCAAAGTCTATACCTTCTACTTGAGAATAACCTTGAGCAACTAATCGTGCCTTGTTCCTGATGATAGTACCATCCTCATTTTTCTTGTTCTTGAAGATCCATTTGGTACCTATCACATTATGTTGCTTTGGAGGCTTCGTTAATTCCCAGACTTTGTTTCGCTCAAATTGATGGAGCTCTTCCTGCATTGCTTTAATCTAGTAGTCATCCTGAAGAGCTTCATCTATGTTCTTTGGTTCGATTAAAGATACGTAGCAAGCGAATCCACAAACCAACTGCTTCCGGGTTCTAACTCCTTCTTGTGGATCTCCAATGATGTTCGATTCCGGATGATCCTTGGAGATTCGTAATGTTTGTTGAAACGGAGTACTCGGAGATACATGAGATGATTCCTGCACATCAGATAAACTAGAAGAGCCATTAGATGCATCATTAATATTGGAAGTATTATCATGAGAAGATGCACTAGCAGGAGAATCATCATCTAGAGAGATATCGAGGGTAGATTTTCCAGATCCAAAGTGAAAAGCTTCATCTACTTTAACATTTATAGATTCTACGATCGTCTTAGATTCAATGTTAAATACTCGATATGCTCTGCTATTCGTAGAATAACCCAACAAGATCCCTTCATCACTTCGAGAGTCGAACTTTCCAAGATTTTCACGGTCACGTAAAATGTAACATCGACTCCCGAAGATACGAAAGTATTTGATATCCGGTTTTCTACTAAACCACAGCTCATATGGTGTATTTAAAGTTCCTGGGCGCAAGTAAACTCTATTAATGACATAGACAGCGGTGTTCACGGCTTCAGCCCAAAAATGTAGCGGTAAATTCCGGCTATGAAGCATCACACGCGCCATCTCTTGTACAACCCTGTTTTTGCGCTCAACAACACCATTCTGCTGAGGTGTATAGGGTGCCGAGAATTCATGTTTAATGCCATTTGAAGTGCAAAAATCAATGAATTTTGAATTTATGAATTCTCCGCCTCTATCACTTCTAACACGAATGATCTTTTCATTCTTTTCAATCATAATACGATGGCAAATCTCATGAAAAGAGTCAAACGTATCAGCTTTCTCTTTTAAAAATGCTACCCAAGAAAACCTAGAGAAATCATCAACCAATAAGAAAATGTACCATTTACCTCCCAAGGATGGTTGATGGGTCGGCCCCATTAAATCCATGTGCAAAAGTTCCAAGGGCCGTTTTGTACCAACGTGGTTCAAGTTCTTGTGTGCAGTCCTAGACTGTTTACCCTTTTGGCAACCACCACACACAACGTTTTGTTTAAATAAAAGTTTTGGAACCCCCTTGACCACGTCCTTGTTTGAAATTCTAGTAAGTTCTTTAAAATTTAAGTGACCTAGCCTTTCATGCCAAAGAGTTTCATTATTCAAAGCGGCTAAGTTACAATTTTCAGAAAATTTATTAGGAACAACATAACAATTGTTTTCAGATCTAACCCCTTTTAAAAAGAAGACATGGTCCTTATCAGTTACAACGCATTCAACAGATGAAATGTTAACTGAAAAACCATTGTCGCAAAGTTGACTTATGCTTATGAGGTTAGTCTTAAGGCCATCAACAAATAAGACGTTTTTCAAAATCGGGCCATCTGGAATAGCTACCGTCCCTTTTCCAACAATTTTGGAAGATCGACCGTCTCCGAAAACAACGAGTCCTCCGGAGATTTTCTCAAGATTTTGAAAACTATTTTTGTCACCGGTCATATGACGTGAACACCCGCTATCCAGATACCAAGACGAACTATCATATGCATGCAAGGAAACATTAGAAACAAGACAAGGGAAAATTTCACCTTTGCGCACCCAAACCTTTTTGGAGTGCGTCGGTAATGGTCGTGAAGTTATATGCCTCGGTGAAAGCGTCTTGTTATAGCGATTGTTGCTCCTTGATGAAATCGTCTTGCGCGATGAACTACCAAGTCTCTTTTCATTTGAAAAGTTTTGCTTTGATTTCCGGGGTGGAGCCTTTTTGGTAGTTGTTGCAAGAGGTGTTTGAGATGAGCGTTCGACTCCCGTCTTGCAATATCTTCTTATGTGCCCTGAAACACCACAACGAAAACATACCTTAGATCTTGACGATCCCAAAGAGGATGAAGTAGGTTTGTTGTCGTTGTTTGTCTTGAATTCCGGTGTCGGAGGAGGAGATACCGACTGAGGCACAAAAACTGTCCCACTCGAACTTGGACTGTTTCCAGTTTGAGTGTATCCGAGGCCGAACCGATTTGATTGACCAAGACCAAGAAGTCTATCCAACTTACTCCTTCCTGAAGAGAATCGCTGTAAGTCATTCTTGCGTTGGAAAATGGTCTTTGTCATTTCCAGGTTATCCTGTCGAGCCTCGTTGTAGAGCTTTGAGAAGTGATTGGCGTTATCCACCAGATTTGTATGTTCCTTCTCAAGTTGCTCATTGGACTCTTGAAGGAAAACATTTGCTTTTATCAGGTTTTCCCTTTCCACTTCAAGAGCATTTGAGAGAGAAGTCGCTCTTTTTGCTTCTTCTTCGAGATCATGCACTCTCCCTCTCAAACTCTTGTTTTGCTTAGCCACTTTCTTTGAATCCCTCAAAAGTCGGTGGTAGGCTAGAGCAAAATCTTCACCTTCCGAATCATCCGATTCATTGTCCGTTGCATTCTTTTCAACAGTGGAGTTGGACAACGACTCGGATGTACTTGCCATAAAGCACATGAAGGGTGAAGATACGGACGCGTGGAATGCGGTGTAGCTCTTTTCTTCATCACTCGAAGACGACTCATTTGACGTTGAGTTGTCATCCCAAGTGACGACTTGCATCGCCTTCTTCTTTGCCGGATACTTGTTGGGACACTCCGTTGCAATGTGGCCGTAGCCTCGACATTTGAAGCATTGTAGTTGTCCCTCTGAACTTTTCTTATCCTTTGAGAAGTTCTCTTGCTTTCTTGACTTGTAACTTGAAGTACCCTTGCCTTTGTTCGACTTTCCGAAGGATGGAGATTTGCTTGAATTACCCCTTCGAAAGTTGCGGCGAAACTTCCTTGTCAAGAGAGCGAGCTGCTTCTCAAATTCCTCCATAGAATGGTTCTCGTCATCGTCTGAGGAGGATGTATCCGCGTCTTCTTCCTTAGTTGTTTTCAATGCATAACCTGAAGACTTAGAAGTGGATGCCTTTCCAGAAGAATTGTTAGTAGTAAATGTCATTTCATAAGTTTGTAATGAACCAACTAATTCTTCTACACGTATTTCGTCCGGGTGTTTAATAGTTTCAATGGCAGTAACCTTTGGGCGAAATCGTTCAGGAAGAGTTCTTAAGATCTTTCTTACAATCTTAAATTCTGGAATCTTCTCTCCCAGGTTAGCACATGAGTTTACGATATCTTGCAATCGTGTATAGTAGTCCGTGAAAGATTCATTTTCTGCCATCAAGATAGAGTCAAACTTGCTCGTAAGCATTTGCAGTTTCTGAATCTTCACGAGGTTAGTTCCCTCATGTGTAACCTGAAGAACATCCCAGATTTCTTTCGCAGTCTCACATGCCGAGACGCGAGAGAATTCAGTTTGAGATAAGGCATTAAAAATAGCATTAATTCCCTTGCCATTGTAAGAAGATGAATCTAACTCTTCCTTGGTCCATTTCGACCTAGGTTTTAAGGTGCGAACATCACCAATAAATTCAGTTGGATTAGACCATCCTAATTCAATTGATTGCCACACCCGTTCGTCGATGGAAATTAAAAAGGCTTTCATCCGCACTTTCCAGTACGCATAATTTGTTCCATCGAAGAACGGGGGTCGGTTGATGTTTCCACCTTCAACCATTGTTTACAACCCTATTCCCTCTCTGATACCACTTGTTGGGTTATATGTAATAAGGATCTAAATAGGGGAAAAAACACCTAGAGGGGGGTGAATAGGTGTAAACGTATAAACACTCAAAAATCGTTGCGATAAAAACCCAATGCGGAAATGAAAATAATACGCAAGATTTTTACGTGGAAAACTCCATCACCAGAGTAAAAAACCACGGGACCGATAACACGGCAGAAATCCACTAGAATTAAAACACGTACAAGGTGATTTACCGTACACACTTACGACTCAACCTTTTCCATACGCTCCTAGAGGATCTTCTCCGCTCGCTCCACGACGCTTCTCGAATCCACGATCTGCGCCCAACGCCGAATCCACGGCGTCCAACGTCGAATCCACGACGTCCGACCGAATCCACGGTCTTCACCCAATAGCACCCTTCGAATCCACGAACGTGCCTCGCTCCGAATCCACGAGAGCGGTTGAACCTTGAATCCACAAGGACACGCGAATCCACGCGCCGATTTTTGGGGTAAATCGTTGTTTTTGGTGGTGATGATCCGCCGAATACTTAGATCAAAGATAGATCGGAAATACCATCTAAGTATTCATTAGTTTGATTCAACTCAAGATGTGAGTATGAAAACCTAGAATCAAACTAATCAATATAGATGAAGAAACATAGAGTATTCTCTAATGATTTCCTTTCTTCTCTATATGTGGATCTAGAGCCGTATAAGATGATATATGAAAATGACGGCTATGTGGATTATTTTGGATTCACCCTAGAAAAAGAGTCATAGGGTCTATTTATAGGTTAGAAACCCTAGGAAGGAGATAAGAATCAAAAACCTAACATTTCTGGAAATTTGACGGACGGCGATCCGGATCGGATTTGGGCGATCCGGATTGTAGTAGCAATAAAGACGGTTTCCAGAAAATCACACGTTCGGGATCCGGATCGGATTGTCTGATCCGGATCGTTCATACAATTCAGAAAACTCAACGTTCGAGATCCGGATCGTGAGATGCTGCGATCCGGATTGAAGTATTGTATGAAACAACAACCTTCGGGATCCGGATCGCTGGCTCTGATCCGGATCCTGAACATGTCCGAACACCAGTTTTTGATGTTTATTCAATGAAAGATTCTTCCAAGTGTTTCTACACTACAAGAAGTATTCGGATCACCAATAAAATCTTTAGTTAAACATACCTGATCCTTTTGAATTCTTCTTTCTTGAGATTGAGTTAAATGATCCAACTTCCTTCACCTTCAATCTTCAAGACTTGAGACTTTCACGAAACTACGCCAACTCAAATTCCGTAACACATCATCACTAGCTACTAACCAATGAAATGATCAGGGTATAGATGCGTAGAGATGCGAGAGTGCGCGATTGTCAAGTTTTGTTTTTCGGTTTAACTCGGGTGTTGTGCTAGTGTAGTCGGGTTGATTTGGAGGTTGGAGTCGGCGCCGGCTGCCACCGGGGCCTTGATGGTTGCTATGAATCAGTGGATTAGGCAACCAGCATAGGACACGGTGGGTCTGCTGACGGTGTTCGTGCACTTGCTGCGGCTGTTAGTACCGCAGATCGTTGCGCCGGCTTTCGTTTTCCCGAACCCCTCTCCTCCGCCGACGTTCTGGTCATCGTTAGTAACGATGGCGGGGGGGTAGTGTAACCCACCGGTGTTTGTTAGTGTGTCGGCCGTTTTGTCGGTCGTGAGTAACTGGATAGCCTTTTGTCTAAACTTGTACCTTCTGGGTCTTCGGGTGTTAGGCTACAGAGGCTAGTCGACCGATTCGTTCTGCATCTTGGACAAGGTAGGGGTGGGAACGAGGACTCTTCCCCCTACGGTTGTTACCCATAGTTCGGCTTTTTACTGTAGACACTGCGATGGTGGTAGAGATCGACGTGATGGGGGTCTTGGGGTTCCCCTTTGGATTGAGAAAGGAGACCCCCAGGGCTAGTAAATCTTGTTCGTTTGGGCCCGATTTTGGTTGGAGAGGCTGTGTCTCGCTTTACGCAAGTGCGCGTAAGTGGTGACTTTTTATTGGGGGGTTTAGCTTTGGACGCTGGGTGATGCCCGGTAGCTCTGGGTCGAATTCCTGCGTTCTGCACAAGAGGGTCGGTTAGGTTGTCCTACGGGCGGGTGAGCGCGTGTTCCCTCGAGTGCGCTTGGAAAACCTAGGCAACCTTTTCGGACAGGTCTTTCTCGCAGTTTTCGTTGCATGTTTTCTTTTCGACTCGTTAGGTCTCGGATAGGTAGTCGATTGTACCCGGAGGCCTCTATTTTAGTGTGCTTTGAGGCTTAGTTGTGAGCATTTTGGGTCGATGATCTTGAGAGGCAGGTGTGGGTCATGGGGATCTGTCGACTGCACTGGTCACTTCGGCTAGGATGCCTTGCACGCAGCCCTTTTTGTGGGGTAGACCTTGTGGTGGGCCTTAGAGCTGAAGCCTAAATTTAGTTTTGACCGTCGTCCCGATCGGACGGACCGTCGGAGCGGGTAATCCGGGACGGTGGATATGCTCCGAGCTTGTGACTCGTGTTGGTGACGGGTGGAGGTGGCCCGTGTTGGTGGCGGTTGGGTGTGGGTGAGTTCATTGCTCTCAGGGGAGATATACTGGTTGTTAGTAACCCAGTCGATTTAGCTGGCACCTCTTGGAGCCTCGTAAGGGTGTTAGTGTGGTCTTTCCCTTGTTGTCGGGTTAGTTATGTTGGACTTTTAGGGGCTCTTCGGTGTGGGTTGGGAGGTATGACTGGGGTACCTCAACGCATCGCGAGACCTTTGTTGCTGATTGCTCAGCGCCGGCAGAGGTGGCCTGCGGACCGGTGGCGTCGTGACGTGGAACTCCAAGTCGGGAAACAGGAATGCGACGTGGTGCCGGGCATGGTTTGGTTTACGAGGCATCAGGCAGAGGTGTAGTTACCTAGTTTCTTTGGGCCTGGCGACTCGACCCTCTGCATCGCTCAGAGACACCTCGGTTGTAAGGATTACTTCCAACGTCTTCCCGACTGAGCTGCCGGGGATACCCCCGAGCGAGGGGTCGTCCTCCCCTTCGAGCTTCTACCAAGCACGCAACCTATCACATAGGCGCCTTACCGAATGGCTTTTGCGGAATTGAGGGACCTCAAGGCACAACTAGGAGACATTCTAGACAAAGGTTCATCAGGCCGAGGGTGTCGCCTTGGGGACGCACCCGTTCTCTTCGTGCGAAAGGAGGACGGAAACTTACGTCTGCACATCGGCTACATGGAAATGAACAAGGTTACAGTGAAGAACAAGCCCAGGATTGATGACCTCTTCGATCAACGGGGAGGAGCACTTGCGGATTACTCTCTGGAATCTCAGGGACCAGAAGTTGTTGTGAAGTTTAAGAAATGTGAGTTCTGACTTCTCTAAATGGGCTTTTTGGGACACATGGTGTCAGCAACGGGAATCACAGGGAATGTGAGCGAAACTGCCCGACACACGATTCGGAACTGGCAGCAGTCGTCTTCGTTTTAAAGCTTTGGAGACACCGCCTTTTGGAGTTCATCGTGATGTGTTTTCGGATCGCAGAGCCTTAAGTTTGGTTCACATAGGAAGAGTTGCCTTGCGGCAGAGGCGTTGGTTGCAGTTGCTGAAGGACTTGACTCGTCCATTCAGCATCACCCCGGAAAAGCAAGTGTAGTAGCGGATGTCTTGAGCGGGAAGGGTCAAATCGAGGAGGAATCGATAAGCGCGATTACTCAGCAGGGCCGGTACGGTCGCGCGACTCTTGCCCTTGATGGTCAAGACAACCCTACTAGAGAAATCCTGGAAGGTCAGAAGACATGCGCAGAGATACAGCGTGTTTGAAACAAGATTCCCCTGGACCACGCGAGCGACTTTTCGGCAAATGCGAACGGTGCGATACAATTACGAGGGCGGAATTTGCGTGCCCGAGCTGCCAGAGTTGAAGGAAGAGATACTGTCACAGGCGCACTGCGCCCCCTATGTGGCGCATTCGGGAGTCACGAAGATGTTCAAGAACACGATGCGGTTTGAGTCACAATGGATCGACTGATGAAGTCGGCTCTTTTCCCCACCCATCCGTACGACGTGGACTAGAGACACCCGGCTCGTGCTGAACCTTTGGCAAAGTCTACTTTGAACTCGAGAGACTAAACCACACTTCAGCACGGCGTTTCACCCCCAGACCGACGGACAGTCCGAGCGAGCGATCCGGATTCTCGAAGATATGCTTCGACCCTGCGTACTTGATTCGAATGATGGAAGATTACTGCTGTTGAACTTGGAGAGGACCTGAGCTTCGATGAGACACCGGGGCGAATCTTAGCACGGGAGGACAAAAAGGGTTGCGCAGCCGGACGATCTCCTATGCCAAGGTGCTGTGGAGCCACCAGGAAGAACGCGAACCGACGTGGGAACTGGAGGCAAAGATGAAGGGGTGCTACCTAGTTTTACCCGTTGTGGACTCGGGTTAAGTTTCGAGGACGAAACTTGTTTTAAGAGGTGAGAGATGTAGAGTCCGGGCGTTCCAATGCCTTCGAATACCCTTCTTTTTTTGACGGGACTGTTAGGAAAACTTTTCACTGTGTTTCTGCAATGGACTGGCCTGGACCGCGAGTATTTTTCTGCGATTGAGCTCGAAAAATAGAGGACGACAAAGCGAACGGATTCAGATTCCGATTTACGGATCTCCCGGAATGGTGGTCAAAGCGTTTGCTTTTGAGTGGTGCATCGGAATCCGTGCTAAGTGGCCGGCACGCTTTGCGAGGTGATCGGACGGGACCCTTCGGCGATTGGACTTTCCATCTTATTTATGTCATTCGGCTATTTTATTTATTTTTGTTTTACCTCGACCTTCCGGTTTTCCGTTTTGGGTCCTAATTGGATCCTTACTGTGGTAACGGGGGGAGCTGAAGTTTGAGAATTTCTGGGCTGATCGTCGGGGTTTCCGGATATTTTTAGGTGGTGGAGCTCGCAAAACGGTGAACGGTGGCGCAATCGGATTTGAATTCCGACCCCGGGATCTCCTAGAAATAATTTTTGAAGTTTTCTATCAGTTTGGGTGCATCGAAATGCGTGCCGGCGATCGGCACATTTTCCGAGGTGATCTGGACCCCCCGTTTAAATTTCGAATGGCTGGGTTTGGTAACAGGGGTTTAATTTTATTATCTCTTCGTATCTTTTATTCTTTTATTCCAGATCGGGGGTGCGGGGAAAAAAAAACCCCAAACCCCTTTTCCCTCTTTTCAAGAAACGGCGTGGGAAACGAGACGGGGAGATGGGGAGAGGCCTTTCTGCGAGATTGATCTAGCGAGGAACGGGCGATCCTCCTTCTTCCTCCTCCTCCAGCGAAATCAAGGTTAGCATCGTTGTTTTCTTTTTCTAGGGTTGGCGTTTCGGGTGGTGGTGGTTTGGGTGTCGCGGGCAATGCGGGTTTGGTGTTGTGGTAACGGGAAGCCGCTGCCACCGTTGTCAAACGGGAGGCCGCCGCCGCCGTTATCGTGTTCTCGGAGTCGTCGCCGCAGTCGCCGTGGTCGCGGGGTCACAACCGGAGCCGCGAAAGACGAAATCGGGGACATACTATTCATCCCGTACGGCTGCCTCTTCACGCGGTCCACCGGACTGGCATGCACCCGGCGCACGTGTCCGCGGCCCGAAGGCGCGGACCCGGCGCACGGGCGCGTGCGCCAGCCCGGCCCGCAAGCGCGGTCCACGCATGGGCGTGCACCCGGCTCTGCCGCCGCGACCGGGTATGCGTGAGCCCGGTGCGCGCTCAGCCGGTGCACCGGCTGGGCCCATTCCGCCTGGTGCACGCTCCAGGGGTGAGCCCGGTCTGCGCCGCTGCCTCCTCTGCATTGTGAACCGGGTCCACGCCTGGACCGTGCACCAGCCTTCAGCTTTTGAGCCCAGAAGCTCCGTTTGTGGCCCGTTTCGCCCCGTTTTTCAGTGTTTTTGACCACGATGATGTTTTCTAACAATAATTCTCATTGTAGCTTTTTCGGACACAAGGTGAGGGTAAATTAGTTGGAGCCTCCGCACGTCTTCTTCTTCGTGTTCGAGGTGGGTACCCCTTAGAACCTCTTTGTGCATGTTTCCGTTAGTGTTATTTAAATCTTGTAAGGGGTGACGTTGACCACCGGTTTAATGAACGTCGCGGTGGGAGACTGGACGGGCAGTTCGCCTCTCCGAACAACAGTAGGGTTGTTTGGAGCATGCTAGCGATGAGGACGATGATCGGTGTGACCAGTCGGACGTCGAAAGGTGGGTTCCTCTCCCGACAGTTCTTGAGTCGGGAAACGAGGGCAATTGGTAAGAGCAAAGGTTTGACACGTTGAAATGTTGCTAACCCCCGTTTATGCTTATGTTTTATTATCACTACGTTTATGGCGACTAAGGGTCGCTGTGCTCAACGATACATCATGTTCTGGGAGATGGCCGAGGCAGGTGCTCGGTCTGGTTTACCGAGGTTGGTGCTCGGTCTGGTTGGCCAAGGTTGGTGCTCAGTCGAGGCTCGAGATTGCTACACGCACACCGGCGGTTTGGCCACCGCGAGGGTGTGCTTTTCCTGAAAAGTGGTACGTTGACCCGTGTACCCCACGTGATGGTGACGTTAGGAATGGGGGCCCCCGTGGGTGGGGGGTGTGAGCGGTGATGCCGAGGTGGGTGCTCGGCGGCCGAGGCAGGTGCTCGGCAGGGGTTTCCGAGGCAGGTGCTCGGTGTGGTTGCCGGGGGAGGTGTCACGCCCCCGGGGGTTTTTGAGTCTATCAAAGCGGAAAATTGCGTGTATTATATATTTTTTTCTTCTTAACAAGGTAACTTAAACCTCATCCCCGGCGCGTGCCAGACCGCCACATACACAAAATCTTTCTGCCCACGGACAGATTCTCCTTTGTATATGCACGGCGTCTCATTTACAACAACATACCTCAACCATCAACCATACAATAGACATACATCGTCAAACAGAGTACAGTAGTTTAACCAATGTTTAAAAAGACTGGTGTCCACTCGACACCTTGTTGTTTTTTTTTCAAGCGGAATATTAAAGCGGCATCAGTGTTTAGAAAGGATAAAACCAACGGTTGCAAGACCCGTGCCCACACGGCACTTCGTTTTGAGAAAACGTTTTCAAAATCATTTGGTTCGTCATGAAAACGTGCCGCATACGAAAACATCACTAAAGCATCAAAGCATAAACGTACACCTCATCCACAGCGCTAAGTAATACATGTCCACGGCTAATACGATCCACAAGCAAATTAACTAAAAGAAGCATAAGGGAAATGAGATAATAAACCCAAGTATCTGACTACGGTCCTCGCGACGCAGTCTCACCGCCCTCCCGGCTAACGCACCTCGTAACACCTGTCACGGAGTGGGTAATGTCAGTGACAAACAAAGTAGATGTCTAATAACAATAAGGAATAAGGAGCAAACCGAAAACACCGGAACCTTTCGCTAAAACCCTGCACATAGTTAAGCTGGGCCCCAACCCCAGATTTATCAATTAAGTTGGGCACCAACCCCAGAGTACCTGTCGGGGAGACTAAAGTCTCCCCTCATGCGCAAACACCTCTTTGATGCATTTAACCTCTTCACGGTGCTGGTGTGCTATCTTCAGCGGGCGCGAAGAGGTCCTCACGGCTCCCACCCCTTTGTGAGGTACACGGGTCAAAAGAGACCACTTCTCCGGAAAAGTACACCCATGCGGAGGCCAATCCGCCTGTGTACGTGCAGCATCCGAAACGGATTTGCCGAGATCGGCGTGTAGTGAGCACCGCGACCGTAGCCGCTTCAATTGTTAGATGAAATACAATTACGCGAAAGGTTAAACTGTCCATCTACTTTGTTAGATAAATTAAGAGCACTTTAATGACGATATATGCACTTACTGCACTTGTTGCACTCATCGCAACCGTACCCACCTATTTGAAGAGAAATCGGAACACCTGAATCCTTCGCGCACCCCCGCTGCGCACTTGGACCTAAAGAAAGTCCGCAAGGATAACTATAGTCAAAACGTGTACTAACATCCGAAAACAAAAGACCCAATTTACTCTTTTCGACGGAAAAGTCCAACACCGTCCGGGTTGACGAAAACAGAAATCCCGCGCCGCCGTCATCGTCCGCCGGAGCCCCGCGCGGTTCGGAACCGCGCGGCGTGTCTCCGCGGCGACGCCCCCGCGGCGCGGTGCCTCACGCGGGTGTTGCCCGTGCGGCGGCCGCGCGGTGCCCGCGCTGGTGCGGCCCCGCACGGCGCCCGCGCGGTTGCGGGTCCGCGCGGGTGCCACCCGCGCGGCAGCCGCGCGGCGCTCGCGCGGTGCCCGCACGGTTGCGGGTCCGCGCGGGTGCCGCCCGCACGGCAGCCGCGCGGCGCCCGCGCGGTGCCCGCGCGGTTGCGTGTCCGCGCAGGTGCCGCCCGCACGCCAGCCGCGCGGCGCCCGCGCGGTGCCCGCGCGGTTGCGGGTCCGCATGGGTGCCGTCCGTGCGGTAGCCGCGCGGCGCCCTTGCGGTGCCCGCGCGGTTGCGGGTCCGCATGGGTGCCGTCCGTGACTCTCCTCCGCGCGATGCCCTAGCGGCACCGCGCGCCTCCGCCGTCCGTTTCGTGCCCTAGCATGGCGACGATGACGGTGACGGCGACGGATACGACGGAGAAACCCAAGAACTCAAACAAAAGGGACGACGGAAAAATCCCAAATAAATTATAACAATTATTTTACTAACCGAAGATCGACGGGAAGGTTGTCCGGTCGCGTTCTTGCCTTCGGTTCGATGTCCGGGAAGATCGGGCTCCTTCTCTTTCTCCTTTCCCTTTCTTCCGGCTAGGGTTCCGTCTTTTCTTTTCTTTTTCTCTTCTCACCGATTAGGGATTTTATTTCTTTCTTTTCTTTTCTTTCCGATAATCGGGATCCCTTATATAGCTCGTATTAAATCTTTAATTAATTTCCTTTTTAATTAGTACGTAAGAGAATTCTATTTTTCCTCATGGATAATTAATTAACTAATTAATTATCCCCTACGAGATAACCCACCTTATCTCTAACGGGTGCGAGATATTTTGCACGGATTCCGATGCATGACTAATCACCGTATCACCAGGAATTCCGTTCCGGGAGATCCCGGTATCCGATTTCAGATCCAATCGCACCGTCGGCCTTCTTTTTCCGCGCTCTATCGCAGAAAAATACTAGCACCACGCACCGGCCAACTTTTAAGAATTGAATAATTTTATTTCACTTAGAGGCTTAAATGACTACATGTAAGTCAAAAATACCCCGAAAGGCCGGATCACTACACCACTCACACTTTATAAAAAGTTTCGTCCCGAAACTTAAGTACAAACCCCACTAATCAATTCGGGAAAACATTCTCTCATCTTCGATTCCAGTTCCCAAGTCGCCTCGCGCTCTTCATGGTTGCTCCACTGGACCTTTACATAGGGGATTGTTCGTTTGCGCAACTTCTTGTCCTCTCTTGCCAAAATACGCACCGGTGTCTCCTCGACGCTTAAATCCTCTCGCAACTCGATGGTGGAGGCATCCAAGGCATGAGAGGGATCAGCTAGGCACTTCCGGAGCATTGAGACATGGAACACGTTATGGACTCGTTCGAGATTCGGCGGCAGGGCTAATCGGTACGCCACCGGTCCTACGCGTTCTAGGATCTCGAACGGTCCTACGTACCTCGGGCTTAACTTTCCCTTCATGTCGAAGCGTCGGTTCCCCTTGGAGGGCGAAACTCGGAGTAACGCGTGCTCACCCACCATGAACTCTAAGTCTCGGCGTCTGTTGTCCGCGTAGCTTTTCTGTCTGCTCTGGGCGGCCAGTAGCCTTTGTCTAATCAATCGCACCTTTGCTTCGGTCTCCTCCACCAAATCCGGGCCCAGAAACTTACACTCACCCAAGTCGTCCCAGCATATTGGAGACCGACAGCGGCGCCCGTACAGGGCCTCGTATGGTGCCATCTGAATGCTGGCCTGGTAACTGTTATTGTAGGCAAATTCCACTAGGGGCAAACACCGTGCCCACCCTTCGCCCAGGTCTAAAACGCATGCCCGAAGCATGTCCTCCACAATTTGTATCACCCGCTCTGATTGTCCGTCGGTCTGCGGGTGAAAAGCCGTACTGAAGTGCAACTTGGTTCCCATTGCTCGCTGCAGGCTCTGCCAAAAGTTTGACACAAATCGCGTGTCCCTGTCCGACGTGATGGATGTCGGCACCCCATGCAACCTTACTATCTCGTTGATGTAGGTTTGTGCCAGTCGTTCCCGCGTCCACGTCGTGTGTATGGGCAGAAAGTGGGCCGATTTCGTCAGACGGTCCACAATTACCCATATTGCATCGTGTCCCTGTGACGATCTCGGGAACCCGGTCACAAAGTCCATGGTAATCATGTCCCATTTCCACTCGGGCACCGGTAAGGGTTGCAATTTTCCTGCCGGACGCTGGTGCTCGGCGTTCACTCGTTGGCACACCAGGCAGTGTGCCACAAACCGAGTCACGTCTCCCTTCATTTTGGGCCACCAGAAGGTCTGCTTGACATCCTTGTACATCTTCGTTCCCCCGGGATGCGCCGCATATGGAGTAGTATGCGCCTCCCGCAGGATTTCCTCTTTGAGTTCCGGTAGATCCGGCACGCAGATTCGTCCCCGAAATCGTATCGTGCCGTCGGAGTTTACTGTGAAATCACCTTCTTGGTCGGCAGTTACTCTATTTCGCACCAGCTGGAGTTGGTCATCAGTCGACTGCCCCTCGAGAATTCTGTCAAGCAAGGTAGGTCTGACCACCAGTGTCAGAAGTTGTTCGACTGTACCCGCCGGTACTACTTCTAGTCTTAATCGCGAAAACTCCGCAATCAGACTATCTTGCTGGGTGATGGCACTTACCCCTGCCTTTTCGGCCTGCCCCTTACGGCTCAGGGCGTCGGCCACCACATTTGCCTTTCCCGGGTGGTAGTGGATCGTTAAATCGTAATCCTTCAGTAGCTCGAGCCACCGTCTTTGTCGCAAATTTAACTCCTTTTGGGTGAAAAGGTACTTAAGACTTTTATGATCTGAATACACATTGCAGTGTGCCCCATACAGGTAGTGTCTCCAAAGCTTGAGGACGAACACAACCGCTGCGAGTTCCAAATCGTGCATGGGGTAGTTTCGCTCGTATTCTTTGAGCTGCCTTGACGCATAGGCTATAACCTTTCTCCGTTGCATGAGTACTCCACCCAGTCCGTTTCGCGACGCATCGCAATACACTTCATAATCCTCCCCTGGTTCTGGCAGGGCGAGAATCGGAGCTCGCGTCAATCTATCCTTGAGCTCCTCGAAGCTCCTCTGACATTTGCCCGTCCAGATGAACTTTTCCCCCTTTTTAGTCAAGCGGTTTAAGGGGGTGGCTATCTTGGAGAAACCCTCCACGAAGCGCCGGTAGTACCCGGCTAATCCTAGAAAGCTTCGAATCTCCGTCACCGTCGTCGGTTGGGACCAGTCCGTCACCGAATCTATCTTCTTCGGATCGACTGCGACCCCAGCCGCCGAGATTACGTGCCCCAAGAAGCGGACCTCACGGAGCCAAAACTCACACTTTTTGAGTTTGGCGTAGAGTTTCTGTTCTCGTAGGGTCTGGAGGACTGTGCGCAGATGTTCTTCATGTTCCTCGTCTGTACGGGAGTAGATGAGGATATCATCGATGAAGACCACCACGAATAAGTCCAGGAAGGGTTTGAATACCCTGTTCATCATGTCCATGAACACTGCCGGGGCATTTGTGAGCCCGAACGGCATTACTGTAAATTCGTAATGGCCATAGCGAGTTCGAAAAGCCGTTTTGGGGATGTCCTCCCCCTTGACCTGGACCTGATGATAGCCCGACTGCAGGTCAATCTTTGAAAACACCGTCGCCCCCTGTAGTTGGTCGAAGAGGTCGTCGATCCTTGGCAGGGGGTACTTGTTCATAACGGTGACCTTATTTATCTCCCGGTAGTCGATGCACAACCGGAGACTTCCGTCCTTCTTCCTCACAAACAGGACGGGCGCGCCCCAGGGTGACGCGCTAGGCCTGATGAAGCTCTTATCCAAAAGGTCCTCCAACTGTGCCTTGAGTTCCTCCAACTCCGCGAAGGCCATCCTGTACGGTGCCTTGGTGATGGGTTTGGTGCCGGGGAGTAGTTCAATAGGGAAGTCGACTTCTCGTTCCGGCGGCGCTCCGGGGAGCTCTGCCGGAAACACGTCTGGAAATTCCCTTACCACGGGACCGCTGATCCTTATCTGGGGAGCGGCCCTGAACTACCTATCGGCCCATTGGGTCCTCGGCTGCAAGGCATAGGGTGGAGCCTATTTATTCCTTGCATGGCCCTTAACGGGCCCCGAGTACACAAGGTTCTCCTATGCTTCGAAGCCCGCCCGCGCACATCGGCCGGGGGAGGCTTCGCCTAATACTTAAGGATTTTAGATCGAGGGAGGGAGAAAGAGAGTCTAACAGGGGTAGTAGGCTAAGGTGTAACCGGTGTTCCTAATCTAAGAGGAAAAAGAGAAACCAAAAATTACCTGCCGTTACTAGGTCTGGGACGTCGCGTCCTCCGCTGTAGTATCCCGGGGAGTCCGTCCACAGCCCTTGGGCCAGCGTCGTACGGCGTGCTGGGGAAGGGACTTGACGTCTGAGGAGTCTGCGGATTGCTGGTCGTCAGGCGAATCCTTTGGCTGAGCGGGGGCCGCAGCACTCTCTGGTCCTTTCTGCTGTGGTGGCGCGGCGGCGGCGGGGATGGGCCTCTGAGGGCAGAAGGCACGGGAGTGGTCCGGTAAACCGCACTGATTGCAGTAATGGTACCTCCACGTACATTCTGCCACCGGGTGAGCACCCTCGCAGATTACGCACTGTCCCCGAGGTGGTTTCGCGTCCCTTGCTGGTGTCGGTTCGTCCTTCCGTGCTTTCTCCGGACGTCCTCCTCCTCGGCCCTCCGGGGCGGGGCCCCCTTGCGGAACGGGTGTAGCAGTCTTCTTTGTCCCCTCCGGTCGCGGCGCCGGGGGCCTGGTGGTGCCCGGTTTCCGTGGGCACTCGTAGCGTGCATGTCCTGGTTTGCCACATCGGTAGCAGTGGCCGTGACTCCGTGGACAATCAGTCACCTGATGCGCCCCACTGCATATGGGACACGGCTTCCTCTGCTGTTTGGATTCTCCTCTCATCGCCTTTCCAAAGTTCCCCTCTGTCCTCGGGCGTTTGAGTGCCGGGCCCTGCTGGAAAGGGTCCTCCGCCGGACTGGGATAGGGATAACTCTGCCGGGCGCGTGTCTCGGCCAGTTCTTGCTCTGCCCGCCGGGCCAACATAACCACTTCGTTAAAAGTGGGGAACCCTGCCGGTGGCATTCCCCGATAGGCGCCGTCCCTGGCGTCTCGCTGGATGCGGTCGACGCGAAATCCTGAGTCAGTAGGCCTAGGCGCTCAGTGAGAGTTAGCATTTGCCCTGCTATGTCGCGTAGCTGGTTGCGGAGTAAGCGGTTGGCTGCAGCTACGGGATCCATCCTGTCCATTGAGAATGGTTAGCACTCGGTGGCCGGATCCTGGCCGTTGTCTGCTGTGATACAAAGAAACCACGTTAACCCTAAGGTTATAACCCTAACACCCGGTCTTACGATTACACCTACATTACGTTCCCCTTTCCCCGTACTCTCACGTACTACGCACCTATACCTTGGTTATCTCATGTCTAATTTGCTTGTGGCACCCTACACTGTGGATGTGGATCACGTCTATTATGGTTATGGTTGTTTTCTCTGATACCATTTAATCTGTCACGCCCCCGGGGGTTTTTGAGTCTATCAAAGCGGAAAATTGCATGTATTATATTTTTTTTCTTCTTAACAAGGTAACTTAAACCTCATCCCCGGCGTGTGCCAGACCGCCACATACACAAAATCTCTCTGCCCACGGACAGAGTCTCCTTTGTATATGCACGGCGTCTCATTTACAACAACATACCTCAACCATCAACCATACAATAGACATACATCTTCAAACAGAGTACAGTAGTTTAACTAATGTTTAAAAAGACTGGTGTCCACTCGACACCTTGTTGTTTTATTTTCAAGCGGAATATTAAAGCGGCATCAGTGTTTAGAAAGGATAAAACCAACGGTTGCAAGACCCGTGCCCACACGGCACTTCGTTTTGAGAAAACGTTTTCGAAATCATTTGGTTCGTCATGAAAACGTGCCGCATACGAAAACATCACTAAAGCATCAAAGCATAAACGTACACCTCATCCACAGCGCTAAGTAATACATGTCCACGGCTAATACGATCCACAAGCAAATTAACTAAAAGAAGCATAAGGGAAATGAGATAATTGTTGGGTTATATGTAATGTAGATCTAAATAGGAGAAAAAACACCTAGAGGGGGGTGAATAGGTGTAAACGTATAAACACTCAAAAATCGTTGCGATAAAAACCCAGTGCGGAAATAAAAATAACACGCAAGATTTTTACGTGGAAAACTCCATCACCGGAGTAAAAAACCACGGGACCGATAACACGGCAGAAATCCACTAGAATTAAAACACGTACAAGGTGATTTACCGTACACACTTACGACTCAACCTTTTCCATACGCTCCTAGAGGATCTTCTCCGTTCGCTCCGCGACGCTTCTCGAATCCACGATCTGCGCCCAACGCCGAATCCACGGCGTCCAACGTCGAATCCACGATGTCCGACCGAATCCACGGTCTTCACCCAATAGCACCCTTCGAATACACGAACGTGCCTCACTCCGAATCCACGAGAGCGGTTGAACCTTGAATCCACAAGGACACGCGAATCCACGCGCCGATTTTGGGGAGATCGTTGTTTTTTGGGTGGTGATGATCCGCCGAATACTTAGATCAAAGATAGATCGGAAATACCATCTAAGTATTCATTAGTTTGATTCAACTCAAGATGTGAGTATGAAAACCTAGAATCAAACTAATCAATATAGATGAAGAAACATAGAGTATTCTCTAATGATTTCCTTTCTTCTCTATATGTGGATCTAGAGCCGTATAAGATGATATATGAATATGACGGCTCTATCTGCGTCTTTTTGGATTAACCCTAGAAAAAGAGTCATAGGGTCTATTTATAGGTTAGAAACATTTGGAAGGAGATAGGAATCAAAAACCTAACATTTCTGGAATTTTGACGGACGGCGATCCGGATCGGATTTGGGCGATCCGGATTGCAGTAGCAATAAAGACGGTTTCCAGAAAACAAACGTTCGGGATCCGGATCGGAATGCCTTATCCGGATCGTTCATACATTTCAGAAAACTCGACGTTCGGGATCCGGATCGTGAGATGCTGCGATCCGGATTGAAGTAATGTATGAAACAACAACCTTCGGGATCCGGATCGCTGGCTCTGATCCGGATCTTGAACATGTCCGAACACCAGTTTTTAATTTTTATGCAGTTAAAAATTCTTCCAGGTGTTTCTACACTACAAGAAGTATTCGGATCACCAATAATCTTTAGTTAAACATACCTGATCCTTTTGAATTCTTCTTTCTTGAGATTGAGTTAAATGATCCAACTTTCTTCACCTTTAATCTTCAAGACTTGAACCTTTCACGAAACTACGCCAACTCAAATTCCGTAACAATCTCCCCCTTTGGCGGTTTCGTGACAAAACACAGATCCACTAAAGAAAATTCAAAAAGATATTTTTGTTGCTATCACCATACAACAAAAATTTACAATGGAGATCCAAAAATTTAAAAACATGAGATAAACTCCTAAAACAGACTCTAGACTTAGACATCTGTACTCTCTGCACAAAGAAATCATTCTTGACAAAAAGAGATCGTTAGATACCTCAAGAATATTTAGCATTCAAAACCTAACAGAGATAGAGTTTATGCTCACCATGACATTGAGTAATTCAGATATGTAATAAGATCACAATCAAGCATTGACATATCTTCTAAGCAATAAAATTCCAAATGTCATGACTTTGCTTTGTTAGTAATCAAACAACTTGTTAGTAATAATACATGTCCAAATAGTTAGTCGAATAGTTAGTAGGAACATGCAACAAATCACAAGATAAACACCAAAGTTGTGATACTTACCCTTCACCAAAGTCAAAGTTGAAGTGATACTTACCTTGATGTTCACACATTCACATCATCATTGTTCAATCATTGTTCCAGTTCTCTCTAAACTTTCTCCCCCTTTTTGTCACAAATAAAGCCAAAATTACCAAAAATTTAGAGGAGAGTTAAATAGATCAAAATAAAGAAACGTGAGAGCTGAATAATAACAAAAACGTAAAAACCTGCAAAAGAAAGATTAGAAACAAAAGTTTATGCAGAGTCGTCGGAGCTGATACACCCAAGCTTCTGAAACATTTTCTGATCCGTTTGTTCATAGAAGCTTGTTCCTTCTTGACTTCTTTGATGTCTTCTCTCATTTCAGCGAAATCAGTAGCCATGCGTTCTTGCTCGTTTGAGAGTCGCTGTTGCTCCTTAAAGATTGAGCTAACCGGCGCATCATCATCAGACGTTGATGGAGGTGCTGGTTGTGCTGCTGGTGTAGAGGTTGTTGCTTGTTGTTGTTGTGCTCGTTGGCGGTGAGGAGGTATTATGGGTTCATCTGGCTTCGTCGAGAGAGACTTCACAATTGTCGTCTCATTAATGGTGCCCAAACTGTACATGTATGAGCTCGCGCTTGTATCGACTTTAAACTTTCTAAGGATGCGCATGATAATCATTGGGTAGGGTAGTCTTTCTGTGGGATGAGAGTGTTCCACATACCGCGCCATCCTTGACCAAATGAGATAAGGAATATTCAAGTTTGCTCCCATCAATGCGGCCGGGTTTCCAAGAAGATAAAGGTATAACATTCTGTCCCATCGAAGAACCTTCGTATTCATGTTGGGAAGAATGTTGTAGCAGACAATGAAGTTTATATACCGATACTCTGGTCGAAGCTCTTTAGAGAAAACAGAATTTCCGATCGACCGAGTATTTGGAAGACATATTCCATTAACTACAACTCTCCAGGAGTTGTCGTTGAAGCTTTGAGTTTTTAGGTAATGGAGTCCATCAGCTCTGGCTGTCATACCTAGCACATCTCCAATCAGCTGGGGCGTCACTTTGATCTTAACATTCTTGACCAATGTTTGAAAGTCTCGGCGTCCGCTCTCCTGATCAACTAGATAGCAAGCATTCTGATAGAACATTCTCACTGAGTGAAGACAATACCCAGTGGTCTCCGGGAAGTCGCAAATGGGAGCAAGACTTATCTGGTCAAACAGAGTCCCAAATGGCCTAGAACGCTCCTTTAAGGCTTTTACATCAACATGCCTTTCTCCAATGCATTCCCTGTTTTCAAATTCCTTTATTCTAGCCGAGCTGACAAAGTCTTGTGGAGGTGCTCGGCTATCAACTGGTTGCTCAATGGAGATTCCTCGAGCACTTCCCCTTTTGCGAGCAACACTTTTTCTTCTTGTCTTTCCAGAAGTTTCCTCCATCGGTGCTTTGCCTTTTTCCGCAGCAGTAGGCGGAGCCTTTTCCTTTGATGTCTCTGCACGGGCTTTTCCTTTCGAAGCAGTAGAACAGTCGTTGCTTCAACTTGCAGTTCATCCCAATCAATTGATTCCGTTTCAGATTCTGTATCGGAATTATCTTTAGCTTTCTTTGCTTTCTTAGCCTTCTTAGCCCTCTTGGGCTTAACAGTGTCCTTGGTATGAACCATGGCAGCAAGAGGAAAATGATCCAAGTGATCACCATTTTGTTTGCTAGTGAAAAATGTATCCTGTGAAGACCAACTCAAGAACACATGATAAATTGTTAATTTTCAAAGATTTGAAAAAATTGTACCCAAACAATCATAATCATGTAGAGAGACTAAGAATCAAATTAGTTTTGCAAAAGACTTTTAAAAATAGATCAATTGCATGATTTTCGAAAATCCTTATTATATGCCCTAAAACCGAATTTTAGAAATCGAAGCCTAAAAATCCGTTTAACTTGGGAATACCTAGCATATAATCAAAACTAATCTACCCAGAGTTCTTATTTCAAAAGAAATTTGATCAAAAACCATCCGCAAACGAAATCGATCCAAGAAATTCATCACGTTTGAGGAGGAAAAAGAAAAACGGTGAAAAACCGAGATTTTGATCAATAAAACTTACTTGTATTCGAAGAACTTGAGTTTGAAAAGCTCCAAGGTGCAATAGTTCTAGAGAGAGAGGCTCTAGAGACTTGAGAACAAAGGATTAAGGTAAAAGAAATCAAAAACCCTCTTGTTCTTATTAAAACCCTAGCCGTGATCCGGATCGGATCGAGATTTCGATCCGGATCGGCCAGCCGCAGGAAGAAGCCTGCGTTCGGGATCCGGATAACCTTGCCCGATCCGGATCGGCTCCAACTTTTTCTTCAGAAAAATTTCAGAGAAATTCAAGAAAAACCAGAAAAAGATTGTAAGCACTTTTGTGTATCAACTTTAAACAAAAATCATCGTTTCATACAACAAGAATTAGATTATGCCAAATCTATCAATAATATCCAAAAATGAAACGAGAATTTACAAGAATTAAATCCCTTAAAGTTGAACACCTTCAATTACATCTAACTGATCTTATGAGTAATGCCTTTATCAAATCATCAATTCAGTAAAGAAAATGAAATACAAAGATCAATAGATGTTTGAAATCCCAAATATAGTAGATAATGTATCTAGACAATCTGTTGAAGAGAGTGGCTCTTTGAGCATCTTTCTTTAAAAACCCACCTTATACCAACCTTGAAATTTGACGGAGTCAAGTATTTCAACATGCATTTTACTTAATCAAAAATTAAACAACCATGCTTGGTATACATGTGGTAGCTGCACACAATACTCGGACGACCGAGGGTGGTAGCTCTTTCCTCCATGTGGTGGTAGTTTTCACACTCCTCATTGGATGTACACTCTTTCCACATCTTTTGAGCATTTTACTTTTCTATGGACTCCCCCTCAATTGGCTATCAATTATTTAAGATATAAAGTATTCAACCAATCTTGATCTCGATTTCATACTCGACTAAGCAAGTCAAATAAGATAATGGACTATACCAAGAGATCATTGAGAGAGAGAATTGACTTTGATCACTTAGAAGATGATTTAATTAACATAAATGATCATTGCAACAGGGAATTATTATGATGGCAAAAGCATAATAAATTTCTAAATGTGACGGAAAAGATGCAATTAAAGTCAATTATGATCTATGCTCAATTAATTGTCCTATGTACAAACATAGATAATGAACAAACCAAAAACAAATACAAAACCTATCCTAAGCAAAGGTTTCAAAAAGAAGTTTATTTCAAGGAAAGCATTCCAACTTGCTTTTCGTAAATGAATAAAACGTTTTTGATCCAAAGGTTTTGTTAAAAAGTCAGCCAATTGATCCTCAGTTTGAATATATGAAAGTTGAAGAGTATTTGATTCAACTAGCTCTCTAAGAAAATGATATCTAAGTTCAATATGTTTTGTTTCTAGAGTGCAACACAGGGTTTTTTAGAAATGTTAATTGCACTTGTGTTGTCACAAAGAATTGTTACCGAAAGATGCTGAAATCCGGAAGTCGCTCAATACGCTTTTCATCCAAATGAGTTGAGTTGAACAACTTCCAGCTGAAATGTATTCCGCTTCGGCAGTCGAGAGTGCTATGCAATTCTGCTTTTTACTGTGCCATGCAACAAGGCAATGGCCAAGATAGAAGCATGCACCACTCGTGCTTTTCCGATCATCCACTGATCCTGCCCAATCGGCATCTGAGTATCCACAATATCCAAACTAGTTCCCATAGGATACCAAATTCTGAAATTAATTGATCCTTTGATGTACCGGATGATCCTTTTCACCGCTTTCAGGTGAACCTCCTTTGGTGCTGATTGATATCTCGCGCAAATCCCAACACTAAAGGATATATCCGGGCGACTAGCCGTGAGGTAAAGTAGACTTCCAATCATACTTCGATACAGTTTTCTCGTCTACATTCTCACTTTGTGATCCACTTCCAAGTCCCTTGTGGCTAGTTCCCATTGGAGTCGGAAAATTCTTTGAATTTTCTAAGTCATACTTTTTAACAACTCCATTGCATACTTGGATTGACTCAAGTGAATACCTTTCATCATTTTGTTTAATTTGCCAATCCAAGGCACATAAGTCAATTCGCCCATCATGGACATCTTACAAATTCGCTATCCATGGTCTCCGCGAATTTTAGAAGCATCATTATCTCTTGTTGCGCCAAATACAATGTCATCGACATAGATTTGTGCTACAATGAAATTGCTTTGATAATGCTTCACAAAGAGAGTCCTGTCAGCTCCCCCTCGAAGTATAGCCCTTCTCACAAAGGTGCTTTGTCAGCCTTTCGTACCATGCTCGCGGTGCTTGTTTCAGACCGTTAAAGAGCCTTTTTCAAACGAAAAAACATGGTTAGGTTGTTGTATGGTCTACAAAACCTTTCGGTTGAGCCACAAATAAACTTCCTCATTAAAAACCCATTTAGAAACGCGCTCTTAACGTCCATTTGAAATAATTTGATTTTAAAATGACAAGCAATAGCAAAGTAGTATACGAATGGACCTCGAGTCTAGCTACAGGGGCGAATGTTTCATCAAAGTCTATACCTTCTACTTGAGAGTAGCCTTGAGCAACTAATCGTGCCTTGTTCCTGATGATAGTACCATCCTCATTTTTCTTGTCTTGAAAATGCATTTGGTACCTATCACATTATGTTGCTTTGGAGGCTTCGTTAATTCCCAGACTTTGTTTCGCTCAAATTGATGGAGCTCTTCCTGCATTGCTTTAATCCAGGTAGTCATCCTGAAGAGCTTCATCTATGTTCTTTGGTTCGATTAAAGATACGTAGCAAGCGAATCCACAAACCACCTGCCTCCGAGTTCTAACTCCTTCTTGTGGATCTCAATGATGTTTGATTCAGGATGATCCTTGGAGATTCGTAGCGTTTGTTGAAACGGAAGTACTCGGAGGTATATGAGATGATTCCTGCACATCAGATAAACTTGAAGAACCATTAGATGCATCATTAATATTGGAAGTATTCATGAGAAGATGCACTTACAGGAGTATCATCATCTAGAGAGATATCGAGGGTAGATTTTTCAGATGCAAAGTGAAAAGCTTCATCTACTTTAACATTTATAGATTCTACAATCGTTTTAGATTCGATGTTAAATACTCGATATGCTCTGCTATTGTAGAATAACCCAAAAAGATCCCTTCGTCACTTCCGAGAGTCAAACTTTCCAAGATTTTCACGGTCACGTAAAATGTAACATCGACTCCCGAAGATACGAAAGTATTTGATATCCGGGTTTTCTACTAAACCACAGCTCATATGGTGTATTTAAAGTTCCTGGGCGCAATACACTCGATTAATGAAATAGACAAGGCGGTGTTCCACAGCTCAGCCCAAAAATGTAGTGATAAATTCCGGCTATGAAGCATCACACGCGCCATCTCTTGAACAACCCTGTTTTTGCGCTCAACAACACCATTCTGCTGAGGTGTATAGGGTGCTGAGAATCATGTTTTATGCCGTTGGAAGTGCAAAAAATCATGAATTTGGAATTTATGAATTCTCCACCTTATCACTCCTAACACGAATGATCTTTTCATTCTTTTTAATCATAACACGATGGCAAATCTCATGAAAAGAATCAAACGTATCAGCTTTCTCTTTTTAAAAATGCTACCCAAGAAAACCTAGAGAAATCATCAACCAATAAGAAAATATACCATTTACCTCCCAAAGATGGTGACGGGTCAGCCAAAGAAAGAAAAAAATAGTCTACATAAACTACACAACATTTAATCGTAGACGATTAAGACAAGGAAGGATTTCACCTTTGCATACCCAAACCTTTTGAGTTATGGAGTATGTTGGCAATGGTTGAGAAATTTTCCTTGATGAAGACGTCTTGTATGATTGATCTTTTTCTTTTGTCATCGTCTTGTTTGAGTACTACCAATGTTCTTTTCTTTGAAAATCCTTTGAATTCCGGGGAGTGAACTTATTGGTAGCAGTTGCAAGATGTGGTTGATTTGATCTTTGAGCTCCAATCTTGCAATTTCTTTCAATGTGCCCTGCAAAATTACAACGAAAACATACCTTTGTGCTTGACGATTCCGAAGAGGATGAAGTAGGCTTGTTGTCGTTGGTTGTCGTGAATTCCGGTGTCGGAGGAGGAGATACCGACTGAGGCACAAAGACTGTCCCAACCGAACTAAAATTGTCTTCAGTTCGATTGTATCCGAGGCCGAACTTGTTTGTTTGACCAAGACCAAGAAGTTTATCCAACTTACTCCTTCCTAAGAAAATTGCTGTAAGTCATCCTTGAGTTGGAAATGGTCTCTGTCATTTCCAATTTTTCCCGTCGGGCCTCGCCGTAGAGCTTCAAGAAGTAGTTCGCTTTGTTCACCATATCTATATAATTCTTCTCGAGTTGCTCATTGGACTCTTGAAGGGAAACATTTGCTTTTATCAGATTATCCCTTTCCACTTCAAGATCGGTCGAGAGAGAAGTTACCCTTTTTACTTCTTCTTCGAGATCCTGCAATCTCCCTCTCAACCCCTTGTTTTGCTTAGCCGGTTTCTTTGAATCCCGTAAAGGTCTGTGGTAGGCTAGAGCAAAATCTTCACCTTCCGAATCATCCGATTCATTGTCCGTTGCATTCTTTTCAACAGTGGAGTTGGACAATGACTCGGATGTACTTGCCATAAAGCACATGAAGGGTGAAGATATGGACGCGTGGAATGCCGTGGAGCTCTTTTCTTCATCACTTGAAGACGACTCATTTGACGTTGAGTTGTCATCCCAAGTGACGACTTGCATCGCCTTCTTCTTTGCCGGATACTTGTTGGGACACTCCGTTGCAATGTGGCCGTAGCCTCGACATTTGAAGCATTGTAGTTGTCCCTCTGAACTTTTCTTATCCTTTGAGAAGTTCTCTTGCTTTCTTGACTTGTAACTTGAAGTACCCTTGCCTTTGTTCGACTTTCCGAAGGATGGAGATTTGCTTGAATTACCCCTTCGAAAGTTGCGGCGAAACTTCCTTGTCAAGAGAGCGAGCTGCTTCTCAAATTCCTCCATAGAAAGGTTCTCGTCATCGTCTGAGGAGGATGTATCCGCGTCTTCTTCCTTAGTTGTTTTCAACGCATAACCTGAAGACTTAGAAGAGGATGCTTTTCCAGAAGAATTGTTAGTAGTAAATGTCATTTCATAAGTTTGTAATGAACCAACTAATTCTTCTACACGTATTTCGTCCGGGTGTTTAATAGTTTCAATGGCAGTAACCTTTGGGCGAAATCGTTCAGGAAGAGTTCTTAAGATCTTTCTTACAATCTTAAATTCTGGAATCTTCTCTCCCAGATTAGCACATGAGTTTACGATGTCTTGCAATCGTGTATAGTAGTCCGTGAAAGATTCATTTTCTGCCATCAAGATAGAGTCAAACTTGCTCGTAAGCATTTGCAGTTTCTGAATCTTCACGAGGTTAGTTCCCTCATGTGTAACCTGAAGAACATCCCAGATTTCTTTCGCAGTCTCACATGCCGAGACGCGAGAGAATTCAGTTTGAGATAAGGCATTAAAAATAGCATTAATTCCCTTGCCATTGTAAGAAGATGAATCTAACTCTTCCTTGGTCCATTTCGACCTAGGTTTTAAGGTGCGAACATCAGAGATAATTTCAGTTGGATTAGACCATCCTAATTCAATTGATTGCCACACCCTTTCGTCGATGGAAATTAAAAAGGCTTTCATCCGTACTTTCCAGTACGCATAATTTGTTCCATCAAAGAAAGGGGGTCGATTGATGTTTCCACCTTCAACCATTGTTTACAACCCTATTCCCGCTCTGATACCACTTGTTGGGTTATATGTAATAGATCTAAATAGGGGAAAAAACACCTAGAGGGGGTGAATAGGTGTAAACGTATAAACACTCAAAAATCGTTGCGATAAAAACCCAATGCGGAAATAAAAATAACACGCAAGATTTTTACGTGGAAAACTCCATCACCGGAGTAAAAAACCACGGGACCGATAACACGGCAGAAATCCACTAGAATTAAAACACGTACAAGGTGATTTACCGTACACACTTACGACTCAACCTTTTCCATACGCTCCTAGAGGATCTTCTCCGCTCGCTCCGCGACGCTTCTCGAATCCACGATCTGCGCCCAACGCCGAATCCACGGCGTCCAACGTCGAATCCACGACGTCCGACCGAATCCACGGTCTTCACCCAATAGCACCCTTCGAATCCACGAACGTGCCTCGCTCCGAATCCACGAGAGCGGTTGAACCTTGAATCCACAAGGACACGCGAATCCACGCGCCGATTTTGGGGAAATCGTTGTTTTTGGGTGGTGATGATCCGCCGAATACTTAGATCAAAGATAGATCGGAAATACCATCTAAGTATTCATTAGTTTGATTCAACTCAAGATGTGAGTATGAAAACCTAGAATCAAACTAATCAATATAGATGAAGAAACATAGAGTATTCTCTAATGATTTCCTTTCTTCTCTATATGTGGATCTAGAGCCGTATAAGATGATATATGAAAATGACGGCTATGGTTTTTGGATTAACCCTAGAAAAGAGTCATAGGGTCTATTTATAGGTTAGAAACCCTAGGAAGGAGATAAGAATCAAAAACCTAACATTTCTGGAATTTTACGGACGGCGATCCGGATCGGATTTGGGCGATCCGGATTGCAGTAGCAAAAAGACGGTTTCCAGAAAACAAAGTTCGGGATCCGGATCGAATGCCTGATCCGGATCGTTCATACATTCAGAAAACTCAACGTTCGGGATCCGGATCGTGAGATGCTGCGATCCGGATTGAAGTAATGTATGAAACAACAACCTTCGGGATCCGGATCGCTGGCTCTGATCCGGATCCTGAACATGTCCCAACACCAGTTTTTGATTTTTATGCAATGAAAATTCTTCCAGGTGTTTCTACACTACAAGAAGTATTCGGATCACACAAAATCTTTAGTTAAACATACCTGATCCTTTTGAATTCTTCTTTCTTGAGATTGAGTTAAATGATCCAACTTTCTTCACCTTCAATCTTCAAGACTTGAACCTTTCACGAAACTACGCCAACTCAAATTCCGTAACAATAATAAACCAAGTATCTAACTACGGTCCTCGCGACGCAGTCTCACCGCCCTCCGGCTAACGCACCTCGTAACACCATCACGGAGTGGGTAATGTCAGTGACAACAAAGTAGATGTCTATAAAAATAAGGATAAGGAGCAAACCAAAAACACCGAACCTTTCGCTAAAACCCTGCACATATTAAGCTGGGCCCCAACCCCAGATTTATCAATTAAGTTGGGCGCCAACCCTAGAGTACCTGTCGGGGAGACTAAAAAGTCCCCCTCGTGCGCAAACACCTCTTTGATGCATTTAACCTCTTCACGGTGCTGGTGTGCTATCTTCAGCGGGCGCGAAGAGGTCCTCACGGCTCCCACCCCTTTGTGAGGTACACGGGTCAAAAAGACCACTTCTCCGGAAAAGTACACCCATGCGGAGGCCAATCCGCCTGTGTACGTGCAGCATCCGAAACGGATTTGCCGAGATCGGCGTGTAGTGAGCACCGCGACCGTAGCCGCTTCAATTGTTAGATGAAATACAATTACGCGAAAGGTTAAACTGTCCATCTACTTTGTTAGATAAATTAAGAGCACTTTAATGACGATAGATGCACTTACTGCACTTGTTGCACTTATCGCAACCGTACCCACCTATTGAAGAGAAATCGGAACACCTGAATCCTTCGCGCACCCCCGCTGCGCACTTGGACCTAAAGAAAGTCCGCAAGGATAACTATAGTCAAAAACTTGTACTAACAACCGAAAACAAAAGACCCAATTTACTCTTTTCGACGGAAAAGTCCAACACCGTCCGGGTTGACGAAAACGGAAATCCCACGCCGCAGTCGTCGTCCACCGGAGCCCCGCGCGGTTCAGAACAGCGCGGCGTGTCTCCGCGGCGACGCCCACGCGGCGCGGTGCCTCACGCGGGTGTGCCCGTGCGGCGGCCTCGTGGTGCCCGCGTGGGTGCCGGCCCCGCACGGCGCCCGCGCGGTTGCGGGTCCCGGCGGGTGCCGCCCGCGCGGCAGCCGCGCGGCGCCCGCGCGGTTGCGGGTCCCGCGCGGGTGCCACCCGCGCGGCAGCCGCGCGGCGCCCGCGCGGTGCCCGCGCGGTACCCGCGCGTTGCAGGTCCGCACGGGTGCCGCCCCGCGCGGTGCCCTGCGCTTGCGGGTCCGCGCCGGGTGGGTGCCGCCCGCGCGGCACGCGCGCCGCGCGTGCCCGCACGGTTGCGGGTCCGTGCGGGTGCCGCCCGCGCGGTTGTGGGTCCGCGCGGGTGCCAGCCCGCGGTGGCAGCCGCGCGGCGCCCGCGCGTTGCCCGCACGGTTGCGGGTCCGCGCGGTCGCCGCGCGGTGCCCGCACGGTTGCCGGTCCGCGCGGGTGCCGCCCGCACGCCA
>JAQNDB010000067.1:0-164680 GCA_029204045.2 Tillandsia leiboldiana | reverse complement strand
AGCTGTCGAAGAGGTCATCTATTATGGGCAGGGGGTACTTATTTTCCTGTGACTTTGTTTTTCCTCTGTAATCGACTGCAGGACGTAGACTTCCGTCTTTCTTCGCACAAAGAGTACCGGTGCGCCCCAGGGTGACACACTCGGTCTTATAACCCTTTATCAAAAGGTCTTCCAGTTGTGCTTTAAGATCCTTTAGTTCTGCGAAGGCCATTCGGTAAGGTGCCTTCGAAATAGGCTGAGGTGCCCGGTAGTAGTCGATAGGGAACCCCACCTCCGTTCAGGGGGCATCCCAGGCAGAGTTCCGTGGGGAAAAGACGTCGGGGAAGTCCCTCACACTGGGATATCGGCGAGCGTCGTCGGGGGTCGGGTAGCCAAATCCACGATGCCTAAGTAGGCCACGCAAACACCCTCCACCAGTCTTCTGCGCCTGCCGCCGAGATAATCGCCGGGAAGGAGATGCTCTGCCCATCAAGTACCATGGTCAGGGAAACCCGGTTCTTGTAAACGCAGCGCGCTTGTCGCAATCGATGAGTGCCTGGTACCTCTGAGCCAGTCATGCCCAGCACCACGTCGTACTCCTTCAGGGGGATATCACAAAATCCCAAGGGCAGCTAGCCGCCCTAGTTTAATCGGGCAGGCGGTCACAACGCTGACCGCCTCCAAGGTCCCTCCGCGTTTGCACCGTCAAGGAATTTTGAGGGGTGTTCCTCGAGGCCATACAAAAAAACACGAAGTCACGGGGAAATGAAAGAAAGAGTGTGTTGCTCGGTGTCGAAAAGAGTTCTAGCACGGGAATTTGAAACGGAAGTAGTACTGCAAGTGCGTCCTCCGGCGGATCTGCCTCTTGGCGGGTCATTGAGGAAGACTCTCCCGCATGATGTGCCGCCTGTCTCCTCGTGCCGTGGTGCAGGGGGTCTAGACGTCGACGTCATAGGGCTTTCGCCGCCCTGAGAGTGTGGCGGGGCGTAGAAGCTGCAGAGGACGCAGATCCCCGCCAGGGGCAGTAGTGCGCGGAAGTGCCCCGTTTGCCGCACCTGAAGCAGTGGTCGCCTCTTTGGGGGCACTCTCCGGAATGTGCCCTCCCCCGCATATGACACAAGGCTATTCCCCGGCCTCTGCCCTCCAGCTGGCGCGCTCCGGGACCCCGCCTGTGTCTCCACCATTTGGGGGCCCCGCCCCCACTAAGAGCCTCCCCCGAGTTCTGGTGTGCCGCTTCCGGTCCTCCAGTCGCGTCGAGTTCTCCCTTCTGGCTCGGGTGACCGCAAAGCCACGTTCCACCGTAGTGGCTCTGTCGACCACTTTCTGGAAGGTGTGCAGTTCGGCGCTTGCACCACCTCGAAGATATTGCTCCGCAGGCCATCCACAAAAGTTGCGCCTTGTGAGCCTCGTCCCTTATGACGAACGGGACGCAGTTTGCAGTCGGACGAACTCCCGCTGATACTCCATGACCGTCCGGTTCCCCTGCTGGATGTGGTTCAAGTCATCCTCCAGCTTCTTCTTGACACTGTTGGTGAAAAAGGCCCGAACAGCTCCTGTTTGAAGGTTGTCCAGGACGGGAAGTGCGGTACCCTTAGCAGGATCGGGCGTACCGTCTTCCACCACAGCGGGCGTCCCCTCCAAGCAGTGGACTGCTAGGGGAACCCGCTCATCATCCTCCAAGAGTAGGTCTTCGAAAAGTTTCTCCATCGACCCCACCATTTCTCGACGACCCACGGATCAGTCGTGTCCCCTTCGAACGTGGATGGGTCATATTTCTTGAAGTCTTTCAGGTTGGCCCGCACCCGATCCCGCTCGGTCATCACAACCGTCCCCTCCCTCGCGGCGGCGGCAGCCCACGGTAGGGGCAGGTGTGACTACAGTCTCCTCAGAGTAACCCTGCTGGTTGTCCCCGGCGCCGGTCCCGTAGCCGCCGCCGGCGGTGGCGCCGTCGGTGGTGCCGCGGCCGGTGCTGTCGACCCCTGTGGGGGAAACGGGGCGACCGTCACCGTCGCGGCCTGCTGCTGTTGCGTCAACTGACGCACGTGCTCGGTGAGGTTGGCCAGATTCCCCGCCATCTCCCGCAGTGCTGCCGCAGGAGCTCGTTCTCCGCGGCCGTCGACGTCGTCGCGTCTGCTTCTGCGTCCCGGCCGATGATCTAGTAAGGGCCATGTCTGTCACAAATCACAAGAGTCAACTTTAGGCTACCCTACTAACAACAACCATAAAGTGAGAGAAAGGACTCAACATTTCCCCCCCCCCCTTCGGTCACTCACGTTCTACGGTCCTATGCCCTACCCATTTCATTCATGTGTAGGCAAGTGAGGTGTTCCCACGGATGTCGGCACTAACTGTTGTGATTGAAAGAACGCTCTGATACCATTTAATCTGTCACGCCCGGGGGTTTTGTTTTAGCGGAAACGATTCATAAAAAAAAGGATCAAACATTTGACGAGTAGAATTTTTTTTGTAAAAGCGAAACCCCTTCCCCGGCGCATGCCCAGACCCGCCACACATACAGGATCACTCTGCAAACGGACAGAGTCTCCCCTGTATGTGCACGGCGTAGCATTCAGTACATGTTCAAACATACACAACCATTCAATCACAAACAATTATTAACATACAACCAGCATTCTAACTTATTTGAAACGTATGGCCCGATCAGTTTGGAAAGGATAAATCCACAGTTTTAAAAAGAGCGCCTACCCGGCGCTTACGTTTTGAAAGCGAGTTTCGAAATCAGCATAAATCCACAAGGTTTTGAAAACGGTGCCCACTCGACACCAAGTTTTGAAATCCCTTTTTGAAATCCATAAATCCACAGGGTTTTGAAACCAGTGACCACACGACACTTCGATTTTAAAAACGGTTTTCGAAATCTTTTCTTTTTCTTCTGCCTTTTTCATTTTCAATGGGCAACAAAATTTAAAAGGGAGAGTAACGCATAAGAGATAACTAATACATCCCATACCAACATCCACGCCCACCCCACGAGGGTACGAGAACCTCTCACATAACTACAATGTAAATGAAATGCAAGAAAGAAAAGGGAATACAGTCCAGGGTCCCCAGCGACCCAGCTGCTCCTGTCCCGTCCTCACCACCGCCTACGTCTCCCCCCGTCTGAACCCTGTCACGAAGTGGGAAGTCAGTGACGTAAAAGTAGTAAAGCAGGAGAATATAAATAAAACAAACCGTGAAGACAACCGGAGCAACCACCCTCTCAAGGGAGGAAGGCAACCTGTACACTGTATCCCGTAATACCCGGCCACGTCGGACAACTAAACCGACGACCATACCGTACCTGCAGAAACCTGACCACGTCGGACAACTAAAACCGACGGGTCGCACCGCACCGCTCGCACTCGGCGCCTCAACCCCACAACTAATAAGGGCCCCACTACGTCACCTCGTGGGTATACACGGGTCATAGACCACTTTTCGGGAAAAGCGCACCCTTTGCGGTGGCCAAACGCGGGTGGGCGCGTGTTGCAGCCTCGAGCCAAGTAACCATAACCACCATCATGTCAGCATCATAATATATATAACAAGAGTAACGCAGTAAAGGTTATAATCAAAAGCAAAAACCGTAGCATATGCGATCACAAGTAACCCACTATCATGTATAATCAATATCGAGGTAATAATACGCGCACTCGAAGGTGGCCGCCACCAACATATAGTTATTAAAAGGAGAACGACCGTCGGAAACCGACGCTAAACATTATGAAGTACCCACTAACATGCATAGGCTATCACCCATCACTATTTAACCCCAGTACACTTAGAATAGACCCTGTTCAACATGATAGAGTTAGAGGCTAGGATAAAGTAAATAAAACCCACCTGTCACAAGTAGCGATCAAGGCTCGACTTTCCTCGCGTCCCGACACGCTCGTCCGTGCTCACACACCTGCCGCAAGGAGAAGTCAGCACCAAGACTCGAATAACAAACACGGTTAAACCGCCTCCCCCGATCGGTCCCGCGGCATGACCCGCCGGTTCGGCGCCCGGTCCCGAGCGGCTCCCCGCCCGTACACGGGACTGTGCGCGTGCCCAGCCCCGCGCGGGTTCACCCCCGCACGTGGGGCTGGGCGCGCGCCCCGCCCCGTGCGGGTCACCCCCGCACGTGGGGCTGGGCGCGTGCCCGGCCCCGTGCGGGTCAACCCCGCACGTGGGGCTGGGCGCGCGCGCACGGGGGCTGGGCGCGTGCCCGGCCCCGTGCGGGTCACCCCCGCACGTGGGGGGCTGGGCGCGTGCCCGGCCCCGTGCGGGTCACCCCCGCACGGGGGCTGGGCGCGTGCCCGGCCCCGTGCGGGTCGCTGCCCGCATGCGGGGCTGGGTGCATGCCCAGCCCCGTGCGGCTCACACGGGTACGCCGCCCCGCCGGGGGGGCGGGGCTTCGCACATGCGCGGATTCCGAAGAATCCGTCGCCTGTGCTCCCTTCCCTTTTTTCCGGAAACCAACAACAAGAAGAAAACCAAGAATTTACCAAGAACCGTAAAACCTCCGTCTCACCTCGGTTACGATGTCGATTGTTGGGGGAGGAGGGATCGTCCGTTCTTGCGTGGCCGGTTCCGGGAAAAAGTTGAGCGGTGGTCTTTCCTTTCCTCGATCGTCCCGCCGCGGTGCTCCACGCCGATCCACGCGTAGAGGAGGGTTTGGGGAAAACGCTCTTGTCCGCGCTCGGGGTATCGTGCGTTAAGGTAAGAGGTAAAAAGAAGGGAGGTTCCTAAAACCTAATCCCAAACGCCAAATTAATTAGTTGTTTTGGCACAGTCGGACTAAACCCAAATTGGAAAATAAAAGATTGGGCGAATGTGAATTGGGGTGGTTAAAACCCAAACCTCGAGCAAAGAGACAGGTTGATTTAGGGGCGAACCAGGGTCCGGTCTGCCTCGGTACATGTGAAGTCGACCTGAACCGTACTAAACTTCCGGAATTTATTTCGGGAGATTCCGGAGTCGGAATCCAAAACCGATCGCGCCGCCGGTCTCCGTTTCGCCAGCTTTATTATCCAAAATACCCGCGAGCCCCGACGGTCTGCCCATAACGAAGGAAAAATAAATCACCACCCCAGACCCCCTTAGTCGAAAGGTTCAATAAAATTCAAAGGGAGGGCCAAAAAGGAAAAATAAACTCGCGGTTATTACAGGCAGTCAGCTCGATTGGGTCGATTGAGCACCTCGTGTGCGAGTGTTGCATATCTTTATCAGAGTTTTCCCCATTTGAGCATTTAGATAGAGGCATGGTAGCTGTTGAGAGTCTCCAGCTTTCCTATTTCAGTCTTTACTGCTTGGTTATCTTATGCCTCTAGTGGACTGAGTGGGCAGATCGTCGGGCCTAGTGGCGGTACCCACTGAGGACTCCCTTTTTAGGTGTAGTTCTCACACCCGTTGGGGTTTCCCCCCTCCCCTTCTTTTCTCTCCTTTGTTTTGTAGAGTCTTAGCGGGTGTTGCGGATTCTGCGGTTGTTGTTCGAGTGCGAGGGAGTCGCGTGCTAGATCCCTACCCGTCGTTGGAGAGTAGCGGTACCCCTTCAGAGGAGATCTTCAGTAGATTAGTTGTTTTATTTTTCTCTTTTGAGAGACTGATGTAGTGAGGATATTGTGGTGTCCCTGATCCCCATGTGTCTTCTCCCATGGAACCGTGGTGTAGAACACCTAGTTTTGGTGTATCTGGTCCATAGTGCATCAAAGGGATGCCACAGATGGACCCTGTGTGATATCCACATCGCGGATTGGCTTCGGCTTGCATTTGCCGAAGTTTCGGATTTGTTTTGCGCCAATCAGAGGTTGGATTTGGATTCAGCGCGGAAAAACGCTTGAAACGGCTGTTTGCCTTGTTAATTTGGAGTCCGGATGCCGAAAAACGGACCCCCGAAGTTTTCGGCTGAATTTCGGTGCATGGGAGGGGCCGTGGACCGCCGGCTGCCACGTTGGCGGCTTGTGATTCGGCCGGTCCGGAGCGCTCGGTCCACAGAGGGGGAGCGGCTGGGTTGGACGGACCCGGCGCATGGACACGTGGCGCCGCCTGATTGGCGGCTCGTGAGGCGCTGTCTACAGGAATTTGCGCGGCGGTGCATGGACCGGGCGGGGGGACACGTGGCATCCCCCGGTTGGTCGGTGCACGCGGCGCGGTCACGGAACCTGAATTGGGTGCGTGGACCGGGTGCACGGGACACGTGTCGTCACGCCATTCGCGGGGCTCACGCGGCGCGGCGCACTGGGTCGCGGGAGGGCGCGTCGGGGCGCGTGCGTGGCAGGCGGCCTGTGCGGCGCCCTGCCCGCACGTGTGACCGCGAAAGTGGCAGGGGACGCATGTCGCCCTGCCACTGGCGGGCGCCACCTACCCGGTTTGACCGGGTAGGCGCCACGTGGCGCACGACACGCGCCCCGCAAGGCTGTTTGCTGTGGCGGGACACGTGTCGGCCACCGGGTGGGCCACGTGGCCATTTCCGGCGCACCCCGCACAGCTGTTTGCTGTGCGGGTGACGTGGCCGCACCAGAATTTTCGGGCGGCTACAGTAATCTCCTTTGGGCCCGGATTCGGGCGCCCGAAAGTTCGGGTGCGCCCGAATCTTGGGACATGTTGGGAATTTTCCCATTTGTTTTTTCTGCAGCCTATTTAAAGGCCCGAGCTCCCTTCCTCTTCATTTTTTTGGCACTTCTGATCTTCAAACCGACAGGAGTTCTTCACCAAAGTTGATCCTCACGCAGTGTAGCTTCCATCTGCAGAGTTTGGGGACTTTTCGGGGCACGCTTTTCGAGATTCTCATTTTCTTGGCGCATCGCGACGTTCTTTCTTCGGTGTTTCTCCCGTCGCTCTTCGGTGCACGAGCTCTCCCGGTCTACTCCGACCATCTTTTCGAGCGATTTCTTCGCCGTTGGATTCGCAATAGGTAAGGCTACAATTTTGGTTGCTTCCACATTTCCTGGTTTCGCATTTTTTGAGGAGTTATTCCATGCTCACTGAGGACCTGGTTTGCTATGAGGATTTGTGAGGACAGCAGCTTCATCCGAGGAGATCTCCGCGCACGAGTGTCGGATCAGGACGTGCTTATAGACTTTTTTCATCTACTCGACGCGAGGATCATCGTGGTATTTTTCTTGGAAATTTGGAGATCTTCCCGAAGGTATACACTTTTCCTTTTATCTGTACAAGAGTTTACAGTTGAATGGTTTTGGGATTGTGCGCACCGATACTGTGGAATTTGTAACTTGGCCTACGGTGCTCGGAATTGGGCGTGCAGGTACTTGTTTCGAAGCTATCGACACGAGGATCGCAGGGATATTTTATTTGGAGTTTTTCAAGCACATTCAGCAGGTGAAATAATCTCATCTTTGCGGCTGTATTTTCAGTGTAGTAATTCTTGGCAGATTTTGGGATTAAAGTATAACTGTAGCCTTATGTTGTACCCAGGAGGGATTGTGGACTGTGCTGGACCTGTTGGACATAGAGTTGTTATTTTTCCTGGTTTTCTCAGCTGTACGACTCCGGATAGTTAGCGTTTTCAGGTGGGTGGCTTGCTTTTCAAGATCTATGGACTGTGCTCTAATTCTATTGATATAGAATCATGCATGATAGTGATTGGACTTGGGTAGCATGCTAGAGTGTAGGAATTGTTGTTCCTTGTATTATCTGTCGATCTTGTGATCTCTTACTTCCTTCTATCATGTTAAATATTTGTTATCTTGGAACCTGACTGTAAAAACTCAAATAATTTATTTTAATAAATAGTCTAAAAGTAAATTTTGACCTGGTTTTTGAATTCAAAAGACCTATGTTGATTTATCTAGTCAGTTGCCAGTGTGTGAGTTGCACGTTTTACGAGATAAAAAGGCTACTTTCCAATCCGGACATGATCTTGGAAATCCGAGTTGACCGTTGCGATCGTCTCGTCGAACTGAGCGAGATTCATATTCAGCACTTTTCGATCTGACGGTCGGATCTTCCAGAAATCGATGAAGAAGCGAGTAAATAAATGCAATCATGGTGACAGTGCCTGTGCACAGTGTCACTTAAGTGGCCACTGTAGATGAACAGTAAACCTCAATTTCGGGACTTCGGCGGTTGCAACGCTGACTAATTCACTGTTCGGAACCCAAACATAGTAATTCAGGTAGTCGTTTTGATCCGTTTCGATGTTCTGAACGCAATGGCGCAGTCGAAAATTCTGTTTGACGACTCTGGAATCTCGAAAAGCGCGAAAACTGTATTTTGACACAGTTATTATGGACCGAGATTTTATCCGGGCAGTTTCGCGAAAATCAGAGATCGCTACCTGATAGGTCTCGTCGAGCCGGACGTCATGGCGCAGTCCATTTTTCCGTTTCGGCGACCGGTTTGCCTCGAAAAGCGTGAAATACGGGAAAAATGTGAATTTTGCGTATGAATCCCTATAAAACCTGCCTCGTAAAGCGTGCCACTGCATGAGGAGGGACCTGAGTGTGAGACTAAACTACTGGGAAGGACTCAGCTGTGAATACCAAGTATAGAAGGACTACATTGCAATTGTATCAAACCCTATATATATATATATTGCATGCGGGCTAGGGTTTTCCAAGAAACCCTAAAGCCCTCAGCCCCAGCCGCACCCTGCAACCACCTCCTCTCCTCAGCCGCTCTCCTCGGACAACCCCGCACCGGCCGCCGCCTCCCCTCGCCGGAGAAGAAGGTGAAGCCATTTCTTCTTCCTCTCGGGTTGGAAAGTGAGTGAACCACACATAAGCTTTTGGTGGTTCCGGACTTCTTCGGGAGGATCCTCTGAGTGGTCGAGGCCGAGTGGAGGTGAACCCGAGGTCCACCGCCGCCGCGCGCCGCCGCGGGGGAGACCTCTTCTTCCTCCATTTTTTCCGGTGAGGTGAGTTCTTGGAACGTCCTTGTTCATTTCGGCATTTGGGCACAACCATCGTGCTTCTGACATTGTGGCGACTCCCCGGGTGCAGGCCGAGCCTCGGCCGCCGTCCCGTTCGCCGGCGGAAGCAAACCCCGCCGGATTATTGCTTATCTTAGCCGATTGGAGGTGCCGCCGACATCCGACAGATAAACCGGCGATCAGCACCGTTGGATCGACGGCTCTCACCGACTTCTGCGCCTCCACAAAGTCTGAGGGTGATCGGACAAAGATCGGGCCCGCGCGATCGTGCCCTAGAAGCGGGTTTTCTCCACTAAATCCGACCGCCGCCGTCCGCGCCGCCGCGGCCTCCCAGCGCCGGCAACCACTGCACCGAGCCTCGCAGAGAGCAGTGGGAGCTTTTGGTCCATCTTGCACCGGGCCGGAGCACGTCGGCCGGAAACCACCATTAGAGGCTTTGGAGCTTCACCGGAGCTCCGCCGCCGCGCGCTGCCGGCAACTCCAGACCCCTGGAAACCGTCCAGGTAGGTCCATTTCATCATTTAAAGAACAATGGTGGTGTTGCATGGCCCTCTTAACGTGGGGTTTGTCACCTCTGTAGTTGCAACCCGAGGTGGACTTAGGCTCGAGCTCCGGCCATCCCCGGCGCTCCGGCCTCCGGCCAACTGCACAGGTAAGATCCAGATACCTCTAGTAAGAGCTCCACGATTTTATTTTGGCCGAAATAATCCCTACAGAACAGGTCCTTGATTGCACCCGAGCCACCCTTTTCGGGCTCATCTCCGGCCGCCGCCGCCTCCGGCCGCCGGGGCTCGACCCAGATTGGACCAAGACACTCCTGGGGACCTCCTCTAACCTGTGCTTACCTCTGGTGCAGAGCAGAACCCAAGTTGCTCCAAGAAGAACCCAAACCGAGCCTTTAAGCCATTTGTGAGGTTGCTCCGGCGACTGTTCCGGCCACCATCCGGCGCACCTGAGGTGAGCCCCCAACTATGTTCATCCCTCTGTACATGATGCTCCAGCTAGCTGTGTATTTGGTCAAATAAATAGCAGGTGCTTACATAATTGTATTTGAACTAAACGACTATTGGGCCAACTTTGCCCTCGGGTCCTGTGCTAGCCCAAACTTGTAAGCACGGCCTGGGTCTCGCCGTAATGAACACGCTGAAACTTACGGCGTCAATTTTGGACCCCCGGATTTCTTGAACGAGTCAAAACGGATAATAAAATAGGATAATAATGCGAATTGAAATATACTACGGACCTAATTGCAAATTAGACACACAGGCTGACTTTAGACAGTGTTTTCTTACACCACTAGACACTTTGTTAGAGTCCCGTGGACTCTCGCTAATCGGGAATTGGATTTGTATTCAATAAAATTGACGACATTGCTCCTTAGTAGCATCGCATTACTGTTGTGTCATCGGGATGGGTTTGTGTGAGTCTATTACTGATTCTAGCCCTTGTTCAGGGCCCAGTTGTTCAGCGCCAGCCTCCCGGCAGTCTAGCGGGAGTTCGGGATCGGCCTACATTCAGGTGGGTTTTATTTCCTTGGTTCTAGCATCTAACTCTATCATATTGGACGGGGTCAATTCTAAGTATACTGGGGTTAAATATTGATGGGTGATGGCTTATGCATGTTAATGGGTTTCGCCATAATGTTTAGCGTCGGTCTTCCGACGGTCGTTTTCCTTTGGATTATACATGATAGCGGGTTACTTTCGATCGCATATGTTACGGTTTTACTTTGAGCATACATGTTGCCGTTTTGCTTTTGTTATATATATTATGATGCTGACATGATGATGGTTATGGTTACTTGGCTCGAGGCTGTCACACGCGCACCCGCGGTTTGGCCACCGCAAAGGGTGCGCTTTTCCGGAAAAGAGGTCGTAGGACCCGTGTATACCCACGAGGTGACGTAGTGGGGCCCCTTATTAGCTGTGGGGTTGAGGCGCCGAGGTGCGAGCGGAGCGACCCGCCGGTTTAGTTGTCCGGCGCGGTCGCGGTGCTGCAGGTACGGTATGGGCCGTCGGTTTAGCTGACCGACGTGCCCGGGTATTACAGGATGCAGGTGTACAGGTTGCCTTTCCTCCTTGGGAGGATGGTTGCTCCAGTTGTCTTCACGGTTTGTGTTACTATATTCTCCTGCTTTACTATTTCTGCGTCACTGACATCCCACTTCGTGACAGGGTCCAGACGGGGAGGGAGGTAGGCGGTGGTGAGGACGGGACAGGAGCAGCTGGGTCGCTGGGGACCCTGGACTGTATTTATTCTTTTATTCTCGCTTTTCATTACTCTGTAGTTATGTGAGTGGTTCGCGATACCCTCGTGGGGTCGGCATGGATGTCGGTACGGGCTACATTTAGTGCCCCTGGTGCAATATTTTTCCCTTCTATTTCTATCGGCCATTTAAAAACCAAAAAGGCAGAAGCCAAAGAAAGGATTGCGAAAACCGTCTTTAAAAACTTGGTGTCGGGTGGGCACCGCTTTCAAACCTTGTGGATTTATGCTGATTTTGAAAACTAGCTTTCAAAACGTAAGCGCCGGGTAGGCGCCCTTTCAAACTTGTGGATTTATCCTTTCCAAAACGATCGGCCATGTGATCTTCTTTTATCAGTTTAGAATGCTGGTTGGTTATGTATGATTGTTGTGATTGATTGGTTGCGCACATTAGAACATGTACCGAACGCTACGCCGTGCATGTACAGGGGAGACTCTGCCCGTTTGCAGAGTGACCATGTATGTGTGGCGGGTCTGGGCACGTGCCGGGGAAGAGGGGTTCCTTCTTTTAAACACAAAAAAAAAAAAAAAAATTTACACATCAAATATTCAACTTTTACGAATCGTTTCCGCTAAAACAAAACCCCCGGGGCGTGACAGATTAAATGGTATCTGAGAAGTTCTTTCAATCACAACAGTTAGTGCCGACATCCGTGGACAACCCTCACATGCCTACATGCGAATGAAATGGGTAGGGCGTAGGACTGTAGAACGTGAGTGACCGAGGGGGGGGAAAATGTTGAGTCCTTTCTCTCACTTTATGGTTGTTGTTAGTAGGGTAGTCTAAAGTCGACTCTTGTGATGTGTGACAGACATGGCCCGTACTAGATCATCGGCCGGGGACGCAGAGTCAGTGTCCGACATCCACGGGGATACCGCACTTAGCTACGAATGAATGAATTGAATATGGCATAGAAGCGTAGAACGCGAGTGATCGGGGGAGCGGGGGAAAAGTATATGTCCCGTTTTCTAGATAGTTGGTTAAGTGCTATACTAGCGGAGTCTAGAACTGACTTGTGGGGTGTGTGAGTACGGGTTAAGTTCTGTTTCTCGGTTTAGCTTGGTTGTCGCGTTTGTGTAGTCGTATTGTTTGGGCTCGTGTAGTAGTGTTGTTGTGGGGGTCTTGGGATTCCCCCTGGGGTCGAGAAAAGAGACCACTGGGACTAGCGAATCTTGTTTGTTTGGGCTTGATTCTTCCTTTTGTTGAGCGGACCTAGAGCTTAAATACTCCTAGTTGGGAATGTGATCGTTGGCCTGGGGGTATGCAGCTCGGCTCAGTGTATGGTGCTTGGAAGGGCAATGGATTGGGACCGAGCGGTAGAGGTTAATCAGAGTGTCGCACCCCCTTGGGTGCCAAGATGGAAGTAGGACCGTGCTTCTTGGGTTTGGTCGCCAGCCCCCCATGACCAAGGCATAGTCTTGAGGTTTTGGGTTGCGAGTTTGTGATTGTGAAGCAGTACAGATCACGAGGGGCGCAAGGCCAATGGGAAGCGCAAGTCGGACATGTTTGGCCACTTTTCCCATATATTGGATCCCTGGCGTATCTAAGTTCTGGGGATGAAACTTCTTTTAAGGTGTGAGTGATGTAGCACTCGAGAAATTCTAGTGTGCTCGCGGGCGAGAAAGCAGATCTAACCTTAGCGATTGGCATACCGGTGCGTGAATTGCACAGTTTCCGATGCACAAATTTCCGCCCTTCCGATCCGATACCTGGGTTGTTGGTTAGGAACGACCCCTAGGATGACTTGTGTTCACAAGGGAGCGTAGGGTATTGGCATAGTGGTTTGGAGCTCTGGTGTGTGTCACACAGTTGAGTCTCGTTGTTCCGGTTATTAGTCGTACGCACTCCGGTTTTTGGGATCGTTGTTAGGGCAGGGTTAGCCGCGGTCATGGTTTCGGCTGTGGGCTGATGTTTTCAATGGAGCCAGAGTGCTCGGATCAGTTACGGTGGTTAAGGGTTAAATCACTGTTCTCTTCGTAATCGTCCAGCTGATGGCACAGCAGTAGATGACTGCTATTGTTGCACTAGCCTCACAGTTTGCTTAGAGGTTGAACAAGTTGCTGACCCTTCAGTGTCCCCGTGTCTTAATTCGTTGGCCTATGGGCCCGATGGTAACCCTGTTTTGGGACGGATGCAAATTGACCCCACCTTTTGCACAGGTTTTGTGGATCGACGTGGACTCGCCTAAGGGTTAGTCAGGGCGATGTTTGTGACCACGAGGCGGTAGTAATCCTCGATAAAGGTTATGTTTGGCACTGAGATTGTGTTGGGAAGTATGTGATATACCTTCTGGTAGGAGTTGCGTCCCCAACTTGTTGTTGGCGACAAACCTTTAGTGTTCCGCTGTTCTTTTGGTAAGCACGTTGGCTACAGGCAACGGACGGTCGAAAGAACTGAGGAAATACTCTGCCCTATAATGAGGAGTACCAGATTGGGTCTAAATTAGTAGCCTTAGAGTTGTAGATACCTTGCGACTGACTTGTAGCCCTCGATTAAACTTTTTGAGCATTTTCATAGAGTACGACTTCAGGCTGTAAGCTCCGGGAATGAAACTTTTAAGTTGTAAGTTTCGGGGACGAAACTTCTTTTAAGTTGTAAGTGATGTAAAAACTCAAAATAATTTATTTTAATAAATAGTCTAAAAGTAAATTTTGACCTGGTTTTTGAATTCAAAAGACCTATGTTGATTTATCTAGTCAGTTGCCAGTGTGTGAGTTGCACGTTTTACGAGATAAAAAGGCTACTTTCCAATCCGGACATGATCTTGGAAATCCGAGTTGACCGTTGCGATCGTCTCGTCGAACTGAGCGAGATTCATATTCAGCACTTTTCGATCTGACGGTCGGATCTTCCAGAAATCGATGAAGAAGCGAGTAAATAAATGCAATCATGGTGACAGTGCCTGTGCACAGTGTCACTTAAGTGGCCACTGTAGATGAACAGTAAACCTCAATTTCGGGACTTCGGCGGTTGCAACGCTGACTAATTCACTGTTCGGAACCCAAACATAGTAATTCAGGTAGTCGTTTTGATCCGTTTCGATGTTCTGAACGCAATGGCGCAGTCGAAAATTCTGTTTGACGACTCTGGAATCTCGAAAAGCGCGAAAACTGTATTTTGACACAGTTATTATGGACCGAGATTTTATCCGGGCAGTTTCGCGAAAATCAGAGATCGCTACCTGATAGGTCTCGTCGAGCCGGACGTCATGGCGCAGTCCATTTTCCGTTTCGGCGACCGGTTTGCCTCGAAAAGCGTGAAATACGGGAAAAATGTGAATTTTGCGTATGAATCCCTATAAAACCTGCCTCGTAAAGCGTGCCACTGCATGAGGAGGGACCTGAGTGTGAGACTAAACTACTGGGAAGGACTCAGCTGTGAATACCAAGTATAGAAGGACTACATTGCAATTGTATCAAACCCTATATATATATATATTGCATGCGGGCTAGGGTTTTCCAAGAAACCCTAAAGCCCTCAGCCCTAGCCGCACCCTGCAACCACCTCCTCTCCTCAGCCGCTCTCCTCGGACAACCCCGCACCGGCCGCCGCCTCCCCTCGCCGGAGAAGAAGGTGAAGCCATTTCTTCTTCCTCTCGGGTTGGAAAGTGAGTGAACCACACATAAGCTTTTGGTGGTTCCGGACTTCTTCGGGAGGATCCTCTGAGTGGTCGAGGCCGAGTGGAGGTGAACCCGAGGTCCACCGCCGCCGCGCGCCGCCGCGGGGGAGACCTCTTCTTCCTCCATTTTTCCGGTGAGGTGAGTTCTTGGAACGTCCTTGTTCATTTCGGCATTTGGGCACAACCATCGTGCTTCTGACATTGTGGCGACTCCCCGGGTGCAGGCCGAGCCTCGGCCGCCGTCCCGTTCGCCGGCGGAAGCAAACCCCGCCGGATTATTGCTTATCTTAGCCGATTGGAGGTGCCGCCGACATCCGACAGATAAACCGGCGATCAGCACCGTTGGATCGACGGCTCTCACCGACTTCTGCGCCTCCACAAAGTCTGAGGGTGATCGGACAAAGATCGGGCCCGCGCGATCGTGCCCTAGAAGCGGGTTTTCTCCACTAAATCCGACCGCCGCCGTCCGGCGCCGCCGCGGCCTCCCAGCGCCGGCAACCACTGCACCGAGCCTCGCAGAGAGCAGTGGGAGCTTTTGGTCCATCTTGCACCGGGCCGGAGCACGTCGGCCGGAAACCACCATTAGAGGCTTTGGAGCTTCACCGGAGCTCCGCCGCCGCGCGCTGCCGGCAACTCCAGACCCCTGGAAACCGTCCAGGTAGGTCCATTTCATCATTTAAAGAACAATGGTGGTGTTGCATGGCCCTCTTAACGTGGGGTTTGTCACCTCTGTAGTTGCACCCGAGGTGGACTTAGGCTCGAGCTCCGGCCATCCCCGGCGCTCCGGCCTCCGGCCAACTGCACAGGTAAGATCCAGATACCTCTAGTAAGAGCTCCACGATTTTATTTTGGCCGAAATAATCCCTACAGAACAGGTCCTTGATTGCACCCGAGCCACCCTTTTCGGGCTCATCTCCGGCCGCCGCCGCCTCCGGCCGCCGGGGCTCGACCCAGATTGGACCAAGACACTCCTGGGGACCTCCTCTAACCTGTGCTTACCTCTGGTGCAGAGCAGAACCCAAGTTGCTCCAAGAAGAACCCAAACCGAGCCTTTAAGCCATTTGTGAGGTTGCTCCGGCGACTGTTCCGGCCACCATCCGGCGCACCTGAGGTGAGCCCCCAACTATGTTCATCCCTCTGTACATGATGCTCCAGCTAGCTGTGTATTTGGTCAAATAAATAGCAGGTGCTTACATAATTGTATTTGAACTAAACGACTATTGGGCCAACTTTGCCCTCGGGTCCTGTGCTAGCCCAAACTTGTAAGCACGGCCTGGGTCTCGCCGTAATGAACACGCTGAAACTTACGGCGTCAATTTTGGACCCCCGGATTTCTTGAACGAGTCAAAACGGATAATAAAATAGGATAATAATGCGAATTGAAATATACTACGGACCTAATTGCAAATTAGACACACAGGCTGACTTTAGACAGTGTTTTCTTACACCACTAGACACTTTGTTAGAGTCCCGTGGACTCTCGCTAATCGGGAATTGGATTTGTATTCAATAAAATCGACGACATTGCTCCTTAGTAGCATCGCATTACTGTTGTGTCATCGGGATGGGTTTGTGTGAGTCTATTACTGATTCTAGCCCTTGTTCAGGGCCCAGTTGTTCAGCGCCAGCCTCCCGGCAGTCTAGCGGGAGTTCGGGATCGGCCTACATTCAGGTGGGTTTTATTTCCTTGGTTCTAGCATCTAACTCTATCATATTGGACGGGGTCAATTCTAAGTATACTGGGGTTAAATATTGATGGGTGATGGCTTATGCATGTTAATGGGTTTCGCCATAATGTTTAGCGTCGGTCTTCCGACGGTCGTTTTCCTTTGGATTATACATGATAGCGGGTTACTTTCGATCGCATATGTTACGGTTTTACTTTGAGCATACATGTTGCCGTTTTGCTTTTGTTATATATATTATGATGCTGACATGATGATGGTTATGGTTACTTGGCTCGAGGCTGTCACACGCGCACCCGCGGTTTGGCCACCGCAAAGGGTGCGCTTTTCCGGAAAAGAGGTCGTAGGACCCGTGTATACCCACGAGGTGACGTAGTGGGGCCCCTTATTAGCTGTGGGGTTGAGGCGCCGAGGTGCGAGCGGAGCGACCCGCCGGTTTAGTTGTCCGGCGCGGTCGCGGTGCTGCAGGTACGGTATGGGCCGTCGGTTTAGCTGACCGACGTGCCCGGGTATTACAGGATGCAGGTGTACAGGTTGCCTTTCCTCCTTGGGAGGATGGTTGCTCCAGTTGTCTTCACGGTTTGTGTTACTATATTCTCCTGCTTTACTATTTCTGCGTCACTGACATCCCACTTCGTGACAGGGTCCAGACGGGGAGGGAGGTAGGCGGTGGTGAGGACGGGACAGGAGCAGCTGGGTCGCTGGGGACCCTGGACTGTATTTATTCTTTTATTCTCGCTTTTCATTACTCTGTAGTTATGTGAGTGGTTCGCGATACCCTCGTGGGGTCGGCATGGATGTCGGTACGGGCTACATTTAGTGCCCCTGGTGCAATATTTTTCCCTTCTATTTCTATCGGCCATTTAAAAACCAAAAAGGCAGAAGCCAAAGAAAGGATTGCGAAAACCGTCTTTAAAAACTTGGTGTCGGGTGGGCACCGCTTTCAAACCTTGTGGATTTATGCTGATTTTGAAAACTAGCTTTCAAAACGTAAGCGCCGGGTAGGCGCCCTTTCAAACTTGTGGATTTATCCTTTCCAAAACGATCGGCCATGTGATCTTCTTTTATCAGTTTAGAATGCTGGTTGGTTATGTATGATTGTTGTGATTGATTGGTTGCGCACATTAGAACATGTACCGAACGCTACGCCGTGCATGTACAGGGGAGACTCTGCCCGTTTGCAGAGTGACCATGTATGTGTGGCGGGTCTAGGCACGTGCCGGGGAAGAGGGGTTCCTTCTTTTAAACACAAAAAAAAAAAAAAAATTTACACATCAAATATTCAACTTTTACGAATCGTTTCCGCTAAAACAAAACCCCCGGGGCGTGACACTGACATAGCACCCCCGTCATATGTTGCATGTGTAACCAGACCAGTAGAAAACCCCCACATGGGCTAGGGTTATTTGTGTTTAGACATCCACACTTTATGTTTCATTCCTGGACTTAGTGTTATCCTCGCCCGGGTAGTGGGCCGAGCGGTCGGGACTTCTTTTAGTGTGGGATGCATTTGCACTCGTGCTTGGGAGCCGAGTGGAGTCTGGTAGATATAGTGGTTCGCTTGTCTGTACCGGGAACCGTTTGGGGTAAATGGTGGACCCGGGAGATCTTGTTTTTCCCTGTTTGGGTTGTCGCCACTGTGTTAGTGGCAGTAGTTCACTAGTGTTAGCTGAACCTAGAACCCTTTTCGACATACACATGATTTTAGTCTACCAATGTTTTCTTCCAAGCATCGAAGGGCCGCTGGAGTCTGTTCTTGTTTGATTGGACAAAGGCATCAGCCCTTCGGGGTTTGGGTAAAACACTTATTTTTCTAACTGTTTTTCTAAAAAGAACTAAAATCATTAAATATGGATTTCTTCCAGATCAAAATAATTTTCAATAACAAATGTCACCTTTTTCTTGTAAATCTCCCCACTCGAAAGGATTCGAGTGATCCGGGTTCTAGGGGCCGTCCTTTGTCGGGACGAAAGCCACGGGGGCCGAGCCTGGAACCTGTTCTTGTTTGATAGGGTTGTAGGTGTAGGTCTCCCGGGACTTTCGGGCCCTGTTGGTCTCTTCTGCGTGTTGTACTGTGATTATTGCTTTCCCGAACTGTAAGGGGATCGGGAACTTCGATAGGCGGAGCCTAGAGTCTGTTCTTGTTTGATAGGGTTCTTAGCACCGGTCTATCAGGTTTCCGAACCCTTATGGTGTCGGTCTTTCCTGTGAGTTTAGTGTTCTGTTGTGGGAGCCGTCTGGTGGACGGTGGCCCCAGCTGTGTGGTTTTTCAGCCTGTGGTTGAGAGTTGGTGTTGTTGGTCGATATTGTTGATCGTGGTTTGGACTATAGCCTGCATGAGCCATATTTGAGCTAGACAGAGATGCGCTGATACTTTCCTCGTTGGGGTCGCGCCCCTCGAGTGCCACTCCGGAGTTGGGCCTGTTACTTGCTATCGCGACTTGTCGACGCCGTCCCTCTGACTGGGCCTGTTAGTGGCAGTCACGGACACCCTACGGTAGACCCGTCCTGTTGAGGATGTGCGGCAGTAGGTGGGCGCAGGTTTGACTGGACCCTTTGCGGCAGTCAGTATAGATTTGGTGAGTTACTGTGTGTATTGGTAGATGCATCATGTTTCCATCTGTTCCACTTTTTGAGCATCTAGATAGAGGCATAGTAGCTGTAGGGTTACTTTTCCAGCCATTTCATTTCAGTATTATATTGTTACTTTATGCCTCTAGTAGACTTAGTGGGCAGACGGCACCCACTGAGAACTACTTGGGACGTAGTTCTCACACCCGTCGTGGTGTTTTTCCCACAGGGACTTCTACTCCTGTTCCTGCTGCTCCTGTTGCTGCTTCTTCTGATCGAGGTAAGGGAGTCGCGAGATAGTTCCCTACCAGTCATCGTCCAGAGAGTAGATGTACCCTGTACTTTTTTAGAGTTCTTGTTGAGAGACCTTGTAGTGAGGTATAGAGTTGTACTTTTATTTTACTGCTTGAGAGATTTATGTACTTTTGGTGAGGACTTTGCGTTGTACATTTTCTTCTTTTTAGCAGTTTACTTTCAGCTCTGATATCTGTATAGCATAGTTGATCTTTTGCAGGTTAGTCGCTTCGTCTATACGGGGCTTCCCGTATGGGCGGCGGATCTGTTGGCGAGCCCGGGTCGCAGTTTCGACGCCGGGGCGTGACAGATTAGGTGGTATCAGAGCCTAGGTTGTAGGTCATGGTGGACTTAGAAACCCTAGGCTTGTGGTTGGACATTAGGATGACTACGTGAGAGTCGTGACTATTAGCGAGAGTCCTGATTGAGTTTTATACCTCTCCCAAGGGACGGGATGAGTGATTGGCATGTTTATTTCTCCTAAGCGATTATGTTGGCTGCAGACAACATAATGCTAGGGAATGGATGACGTGTCTTAGACTTTCGCTGGATTGGGTCGAGTATTGTTTGGTACTGTCCTGATGTTTCCATATGTGTTGCAGGTGGGCACGATGCCTCCCCGACGCAGGGTACAGACGCGTTCTCAGCCTTCCCCCTCCGATGAGCCTGGGCAGGAGGAGCCAGCACAGGGTCAGCAGAGTGAGGTGCTGGAGCTTCGGGCTCAGATGGCCCAGTTGTCTGAGGCTGTTCGGCGCCAGGAGGAGACTTCACAGTGCCAGGAGGAGACCTTACGACGCCAGGAGGAGGCCTCGCGGCGCCAGGAGGAGGCTACACGGCGCCAGGAGGAGGCTACACGGCGCCAGGAGGAGGCCATGGGTCGGATGATGCTTATGTTGGAGCAGAGGGTACAGCCAGTTGTAGCACCCCCAGGGAGTTCTCCCGCACCTTCGTCGCCAGCTGTGGCACCCCCAGTTGTACCAGCAGAGTAGGCAGCCCCCTATTGCACCAGATACCGGTAGACAGCCGTTCGGGACGGCAGGGCAGTTGACCCGGGCAGAGCAGCGGGAGGTGGTGGATTTGTTGTTGAGATTCCGTCAGTTTAACCCACCTCGTTTTTCGGGGCAGAGTTCAGAGCCGTGGGAGGCAGAGTCGTGGATCACGGCTATGGAGCGCCATTTCGAGAGCTTATTTATCGAGGAGCGGTTTCAGGTTCTATTGGCGACTCACTTCTTGGAGCGCAACGCCGATGCCTGGTGGCGGCGTGTTCGACCAGTTGGTCCACTTGGGACCCAGCTGCTTACTTGGGCGGAGTTCCGCGGTCTACTTCTTGGAGCCTTTTTCCCGGAGAGCGTCAGGCAGAGGTTGGAGGAGCAGCTGAGGAATCTCCGACAGGGAGATCGGCCCGTGCATGAGTACATCGCAGAGTTCAACCAGTTGTTGGCCTGTGTACCACACGCGGCTAGGGATGAGGCGCACCGGATCTACATGTTTGAGCGGGGACTGCGCCGTGATATCTACCAGTTTGTCCGCTCGCAGAGATTGCAGACTCTGGATGCCTCTATGGAGCAGGCCCTCTATGTGGAGCACGGAGAGGCGGTTATAGTCGGGGTGGCCCCAGCTTCCGTAGGGATTTCGGGGGCGAAGCGCCCAGCACCGGTTGATGAGGGTCAGACGAGCCGGCAGGGACCTCCGAGACCTCCACGATCTCATCCTGAGGGTCGTGGGTTTCGTAGGCGCCGGAGATCGGGTGGGCCCCCGCAGCAGCAACAGTATCGGCAGCAGCGATAGGAGCAGTGTGTCATTTGTGGCGGGCCTCATCCACCGTCGCAGTGTGATCAGAGACAGGGGCGGTGTGTCCTCTGTGGAGAGTTGGGACATTTCCGCGCAGCTTGCCCCCAGGCCATTTTGTCAGTGCGGCCGATTGCGACAGCACCCCCCTTGCCCATCCATGCAGCGGGAACCCCTCCGGCACACTAGCAGATAGAGTGGGCCACGACGTCGGGACAGACGGGACGACGATCCGCGGCACCCAGTGGACGGGTTTATGCAGCCCTGGTAGAGGACACCCCGGCAGCGGATCTTGTCGTAGCAGGTATGATTTTATTTCTGTTAGCTGAGTTGAGCATTTCGATACCGCTGTATTCTTCTGCATTTTTAGTAGAGCATCTGCATCAGCATCTTTGCATGGGTGTGGGTTAGGAATGTATGCTACAGGTTTTAGCGTTTGGATTCCTCCCAGTATCCTACGAGTAGAGGAGGATCGCGGTGTATGATCAGTGCAGTCAAGACTTGGGACTTCACCTGCCGATGTAGCGATTCAATGACAGCTCCAGGACTTGGATTGAGCACACAAGTTGGACTGGTTGGTGCGGTGCCGTGCTACGACTGATAATGGAATGAGTATAGTTACCCCTCTGCGAGTTGGACTGGAGGAGTTCATTTTTCTCGGGATGCCGGCATATCCTTCCAACAACATGGGCTTCAGCGACTGTGGACAGACGCCACCTCGGGAGCAGATGTGATGTTTAGGACTAGAGGTTATGTCCTTAGGAGTCTCGGTTAGGGGTAGCTTTCGTTTTTGGTAGCCACAGTAGGAACGGCACCAACACTTCTCTCACTTTTCTCGCCTTTGTACTGAAATTTACGAACAGGCAGTGCCCGAACCTGTTCTTGTTTGATTGGAGCGAAGGCATTGATCTTTCGAAATTTTCGGACTATTCGCTAATTTCAGCTGTTTTCTAAATCGAGGGTTGGGGTTGATGACTTTCCTGCTGGTGGAGCCGTACCTTTCTTATTAGTTTAGTGTTTGCGTTCTTTGGTTGGTTTGGATTGTTTTGGTTTTGTTGTTGTGGTGTGTTTTTGTTTCGGGGACGAAACTTCCTTTTAATGGGGGAGGATGTGGTGTCCCTGATCCCCGTGTGGCTTCTCCCATGAACCGTGGTGTAGAACACCTAGTGTTGGTGTATCTGGTCCATAGTGCATCAAAGGGATGCCACAGATGGACCCTGTGTGATAACCACAGCCGGATTGGCCTTCGGCTGCATTTGCCGAAGTTTTGGACTTGTTTTGGGCCAATCAGAGGTTGGATTTGGATTCAGCGTGGAAAAACGCTTGAAAACGGCTGTTTGCTTGTTAAATTTGGAGTCCGGATGCCAAAAAACGGACCCCCGGAAGTTTTCGCTGAATTTCGGTGCATGGGAGGGGCCGTGGACCGCCGGCTGCCACGTGGCGGCTTGTGATTGGGCCGGTCCGCAGCGCTCGGTCCACAGAGGGGAGCGGCTGGGTGCACGGACCCGGCGCTTGGACACGTGGCGCCGCCTGATTGGCGGGCTCGTGAGGCGCGGTCTACAGAATTTGCGCGGCGGTGCATGGACCGGGGCGGGGGGACACGTGGCATCCCCCGGTTGGTCGGTGCACGCGGCGCGGTCCACGGAACCTGAATTGGGTGCGTGGACCGGGTGCATGGGACACGTGTCGTCACGCCATTCGCGGGCTCACGAGGCGCGGCGCACTGGGTCGCGGGAGGGCGCCTCGGGGCGCGTGCGTGGCAGGCGGCCAGTGCGGCGCCCTGCCCGCACGTGTGACCGCGACAGTGGCAGGGGACGCGTGTCGCCCTGCCACTGGCGGGCGCCACCTACTGGGTTTGACCGGGTAGGCGCCACGTGGCGGCACGACACGCGGCCCGCACGGCTGTTTGCTGTGCGGGACACGTGTCGGCCACCGGGTGGGCCACGTGGCCATTTCCGGCGCGCCCCGCACAGCTGTTTGCTGTGCGGGTGACGTGGCCGCACCAGAATTTTTCGGGCGGCTACAGTAATCTCCTTTGGGCCCGGATTCGGGCGCCCGAAAGTTCGGGTGCGCCCGAATCTTGGGACATGTTGGGAATTTTCCCATTTGTTTTTCTGCAGCCTATTTAAAGGCCCGAGCTCCCTTCCTCTTCGTTTTTTTGGCACTTTCGAGCTTCAAACCGACAGGAGTTCTTCACCAAAGTTGATCCTCACGCAGTGTAGCTTCCATCTGCAGAGTTTGGGGATTTTTCGGGGCACGATTTTCGAGATTCTCATTTTCTTGGCGCATCGCGACGTTCTTTCTTCGGTGTTTCTCCCGTCGCTCTTCGGTGCACGAGCTCTCCCGGCCTACTCCGACCATCTTTTCGAGCGATTTCTTCGCCGTTGGATTCGCAATAGGTAAGGCTACAATTTGGTTTCTTCCACATTTCCTGGTTTCGCATTTTTTGAGGAGTTATTCCTTGCTCACTGAGGACCTGGTTTGCTGTGAGGATTTGTGAGGACAGCAGCTTCATCCGAGGAGATCTCCGCGCACGAGTGTCGGATCAGGACGTGCTTACAGACTTTTTTCATCTACTCGACGCGAGGATCATCGTGGTATTTTTCTTGGAATTTTTGGAGATCTTCCCGAAGGTATACACTTTTCCTTTTATCTGTACAAGAGTTTACAGTTGAATGGTTTTGGGATTGTGCGCACCGATACTGTGGAATTTTTAACTTGGCCTACGGTGCTCGGAATTGGGCGTGCAGGTACTTGTTTCGAAGCTATCGACACGAGGATCGCAGGGATATTTTATTTGGAATTTTTCGAGCAAATTTAGCAGGTGAAATAATCTCATCTTTGTGGCTGTATTTTCAGTGTAGTAATTCTTGGCAGATTTTGGGATTAAAGTATAACTGTAGCCTTATGTTGTACCCAGGAGGGATTGTGGACTGTGCTGGACCTGTTGGACATAGAGTTGTTATTTTTCCTGGTTTTCTCAGCTGTACGACTCCGGACAGTTAGCGTTTTCAGGTGGGTGGCTTGCTTTTCAAGATCTATGGACTGTGCTCTAATTCTATTGATATAGAATCATGCATGATAGTGATTGGACTTGGGTAGCATGCTAGAGTGTAGGAATTGTTGTTCCTTGTATTATCTGTCGATCTTGTGATCTCTTACTTCCTTCTATCATGTTAAATATTTGTTATCTTGGAACCTGACCTAGCACCCCCGTCATATGTTGCATGTGTAACCAGACCAGTAGAAAACCCTCACTTGGGCTAGGGTTATTTGTGTTTAGACATCCACACTTTATGTTTCATTCCTGGACTTAGTGTTATCCTCGCCCGGGTAGTGGGCCGAGCGGTCGGGACTTCTTTTAGTGTGGGATGCATTTGCACTCGTGCTTGGGAGCCGAGTGGAGTCTGGTAGATATAGTGGTTCGCTTGTCTGTACCGGGAACCGTTTGGGGTAAATGGTGGACCCGGGAGATCTTGTTTTTCCCTGTTTGGGTTGTCGCCACTGTGTTAGTGGCAGTAGTTCACTAGTGTTAGCTGAACCTAGAACCCTTTTCGACATACACATGATTTTAGTCTACCAATGTTTTCTTCCAAGCATCGAAGGGCCGCTGGAGTCTGTTCTTGTTTGATTGGACAAAGGCATCAGCCCTTCGGGGTTTGGGTAAAACACTTATTTTTCTAACTGTTTTTCTAAAAAGAACTAAAATCATTAAATATGGATTTCTTCCAGATCAAAATAATTTTCAATAACAAATGTCACCTTTTTCTTGTAAATCTCCCCACTCGAAAGGATTCGAGTCATCCGGGTTCTAGGGGCCGTCCTTTGTCGGGACGAAAGCCACGGGGGCCGAGCCTGGAACCTGTTCTTGTTTGATAGGGTTGTAGGTGTAGGTCTCCCGGGACTTTCGGGCCCTGTTGGTCTCTTCTGCGTGTTGTACTGTGATTATTGCTTTCCCGAACTGTAAGGGGATCGGGAACTTCGATAGGCGGAGCCTAGAGTCTGTTCTTGTTTGATAGGGTTCTTAGCATCGGTCTATCGGGTTTCCGAACCCTTATGGTGTCGGTCTTTCCTGTGAGTTTAGTGTTCTGTTGTGGGAGCCGTCTGGTGGACGGTGGCCCCAGTTGTGTGGTTTTTCAGCCTGTGGTTGAGAGTTGGTGTTGTTGGTCGATATTGTTGATCGTGGTTTGGACTATAGCCTGCATAAGCCATATTTGAGCTAGACAGAGATGCGCTGATACTTTCCTCGTTGGGGTCGCGCCCCTCGAGTGCCACTCCGGAGTTGGGCCTGTTACTTGCTATCGGGACTTGTCGACGCCGTCCCTCTGACTGGGCCAGTTTGTGGCAGTCACGGACACCCTACGGTAGACCCGTCCTGTTGAGGATGTGCAGCAGTAGGTGGGCGCAGGTTTGACTGGACCCTTTGCGGCAGTCAGTATAGATTTGGTGAGTTACTGTGTGTATTGGTAGATGCATCATGTTTCCATCTGTTCCACTTTTTGAGCATCTAGATAGAGGCATAGTAGCTGTAGGGTTACTTTTCCAGCCATTTCATTTCAGTATTATATTGTTACTTTATGCCTCTAGTAGACTTAGTGGGCAGACCGTCGGGCTTGTTGGCGGCACCCACTGAGAACTACTTGGGACGTAGTTCTCACACCCGTCGTGGTGTTTTTCCCACAGGGACTTCTACTCCTGTTCCTGCTGCTCCTGTTGCTGCTTCTTCTGATCGAGGTAAGGGAGTCGCGAGATAGTTCCCTACCAGTCATCGTCCAGAGAGTAGATGTACCCTGTACTTTTTGAGAGTTCTTGTTGAGAGACCTTGTAGTGAGGTATAGAGTTGTACTTTTATTTTACTGCTTGAGAGATTTATGTACTTTTGGTGAGGACTTTGCGTTGTATATTTTCTTCTTTTTAGCAGTTTACTTTCAGCTCTGATATCTGTATAGCATAGTTGATCTTTTGCAGGTTAGTCGCTTCGTCTATACGGGGCTTCCCGTATGGGCGGCGGATCTGTTGGCGAGCCCGGGTCGCAGTTTCGACGCCGGGGCGTGACTGATATATTATGTATTGAGAGACTGTACACTGATGTATTTATTGGAGTTACCTCCCGGTTGGGTTCAGAGCTTGTATTTGAGGATATTGTATTATTATTATTATTATTTTTGGGAGGCGGACATTGTTGTATTATTTCCAGTTGTATAGTGATTAATTTTAGTTATACCGCAGGTTTTTTTTATTTATAGCTCTGATATCTGTTTAGCTGTAGTACTTTTCTTGCAGGTAGGACGCTTCGCTTATGCAGGTTGGCATAGGTGGCGGATCTGTTGGCGAGCCCGGGTCGCAGTTTCGACCCCGGGGCGTGACAGATTAGGTTGGTATCGGAGCCTAGGTTGTAGGTCATGGTGGATTTAGAAACCCTAGGCTTATGGTTTGACCCTTGGTTGACTTCGTGAGAGTCGTGACTTTTAGCGAGAGTCCTGATTGAGTTTTATACCTCTCCCAAGGGACGGGTAGAGTGATTAGCATGTTTATTCTTCTAAGTGATTATGTTGGCTGCAGACAACATAATGCTGTGAAACGGGTGACATGCTTTAGACTTTCGCTGGATTGGGTCGAGTGGCTTTTGTGTACTGTTTTGTGGTTTCGTCGTCGAGAGCGGTGTCTCCCCGACGCTGGGTTTTGACCCGTGTGCATCCTGTCATAGCAGTTGAGCTTGAGCGGTTGGTTTTGGGCCGGATACCCGGATTGAGGTCAGAGAACTCCGGACCCAGATGACAGGATTGTCAGAGGCTTATCAGCGGCAGAGTGAGTAGCTGGTCTTGGTGACACAGTTGTCGGGGCACTGAGTAACCCCCTCCGTGCCAAAGTTTAGTGCCGAGGCACCGAGGCAGGATGGATAGTTGACAGCACAGGAGCTGTGGGACATGATCGATCTACTGAGCCAGATTTGGCAGATGAACCACCCCGACTCGTAAGATTAAGTTTGGAGCCTTTGGAGGCAGAGTCGTGGTTGGTGGTGATGGAGTGATCAATTGAGAGCCTCCCTGTGCTAGAGAGTTTATGCAGTTGTTGAACTGTGCGCTCCAGATTCGAGGGACGAGGCGCATAGGATATATGAGACTGGGAGTGGATTGCGCCAGGACACCTTTCAGTTTATTCAGTCCCTCCGTTATAGGTTTTGACGCCTCGTTGGAGTAGGCGTTGTGTTTGGAGCGTGGCGTTGCAGTTCCTTTGGATAGGGATCCGCCGCCAGAGGCGAGTTCTGGATTTTGGCGCTTGGCGCCGGGTGATGGAGGGCAGATCGGCCGGCAGAGGCATTTCTGATTTCTTTCTCCAGGATAACGAGTTCCCGAGATGCCGGAGATCGGGTGGACCCCGAAGGCAGCATCAGTATCTATATCAGAGTGGCGCAGCGGTAGCGTGGATTTGTTATCTGCGGAGGACCTTATTCGTCGCCTCAATGTGATCAGAGACAGAGGTCGTGCTCCCTTGTGGATAGTCCTGATTTTCAGGCAGATTGAGCGACAACCACTTGCTTTGAGCGGATGAATCTGTGCCGCCCGGTTGGAGGGCGCCACGGTAGTGGATCGAGTGTTGCAGGTGGGATTTCACCACAGTAGTCGGAGTTAGAGCATGTTGCATTCCTGCATGGACTAGAGGCAGAATTGTTACCACGTGCACTAGAGGTACAGGTTCCTGTGGTTGTTGTGCATGTGGAGGAGGCTGTTGGATTCTGTCCAGTGCGGCCGAGACCGCGAGTTACCGGCAGATTTATTAGTAATTGTGGCAGTTCGGTATTTCGACCCAGTGCTTGGGTTTTGGTTGGTGCAGTGCCACAGAATGTTTAACTGCGGCGAGAGAGGACTTTGATCTTCGGCGAGGCGGACAAGAGGAGGCTTGCTTGATGAGATTGTTAGAGCACACAGGTTTTAGCGACAGTGTGAGAGGTGCTTACGGCGGCACCGGGACTCAGGGATATCTCTGTTGCCCATGAGATCCCGGGTGTGATTTCACCTTAGTTGTTGGTAATGCCGCCGGTTAGGGAGATAGAGATTGCGTTTGACGTGGTTCGGGGAACCGCGCCACCCTCGACAGCACCTCATTGGATATCGCCTGTAGAGCTGAGAGAGCTGATGGCACAGTTGCAGGATCTGATGGATCGAGGGGTCTGTTTGACCTAGTGCCACGCCGTTGGTATACGGTGGTGAGGACACGTCGTTGATACACGACTGTGAGGGTCCTTTTATGGTTCGAGTGTAGACAGGTCCGGGTGGTATCTTGGGCCTTTTGATGGAGCTATACTCCTGCAGTTATGGTATGATGCGAGTACCTACTTGGAATTAGACAGCCGGGGACTTCGCCTAGATGGCGTTCAGGACACGGTAGGGGCATTATGAGCTTATAGTGAGGCCCAATGGAATGACGAATACCCTATCGACTTCAAGACCTGAGGAATTGTATGTCCCAGTTGTACTTGGACGGATTGGGAGTGGTGTTCCCCAAGGATATTTGATTTACTCCCAGAGCGACTTGGAGCACGAGGAGCACTTTGTCGATGTGCTACCATGCCTGTGTGGATGAAGTTGTATGCCAAGTTATTGAGGTACGAGTTTTAGCTCCAAGTGCATGCCTTCTTGGGTCACCTTATTCTAGCCATTGGAGTGGCGGTGGAATCCGACCAAATGGATGTTATTCGAGTTTGGCTGAAACCAACATTTATCCTTGAGGTGAGGAGCTTCTTAGACTTGGCAGTACCGGGAGAGCATGGCCAATGGACAATGAGACTGATGCCAGCGCCAATGCTAGTGTTTCCAGTGTTGGGAGATGGACTTGTGTGTTTTAGTGATACCTCCCATTGTGGTTGTAGAGTTACCGTGGGTTGATTTTTGGTCCACACTTCATTAGTCCAACCCTATGAGTATTGAGGCAGGACGAACCGCTATTTTGCAGGCAGCTTGGATCCCACAGTTGAGCCTTTCAGTACGTCTATTACTTCCAGCTTTGATTGATATACCTGGGCGTAGGCCATGCCTGCTTGGCTATCAGTTCTGATTACTCAGCATCTTGAGTGGGATTTACGCGGATTGTCGTTGTTGGTTCGGATTTTGACCGCGAGTTTGGGCACTGACGGTTTGGTCCCCGTCAGGGTGTCCTTTATTAGTTGAGAGATCGACTTCGACCCGTGGGTCCATTGGGGTTATGTTGGCACGTTGAGTGACCAACTGTGGCTTGAGATTGTGTCTCTTGAGGATCCCTTTTGAGGGTAGTCTGTGGTTGAGTAGTCCACTCGGGTGATTTTGGATCGGGAAGTAACCAATTGAAGACCCCAGTTTATTGGATGAATGTGTGGGTACGCTTCGGGTCGCCTTGTTGAGATTGGCACCAAGATGTGGTTTGGTGCGTGTTGCACTGGTGGTTATTTTGTCTCCCCCAGCTTTTGATGGAGCCCCTGTATTGTTTCACGTCTCGGCTCAGGAGTGTTTTGCTTTTGGATCCCTCGCTCGTGATTGACTCGCACCATTTGAGCGCTAAGAGTGGTTGGAGTACGAGGGACGCCTGTTGCGAATTCTGGCTCGAGAGATGAGGGAATTTCACAATCGGGCCATGCCGTACTGGGTATTGTTGTTTTTGGGAAGTGATCACGGGGAGTGAGTGGTGTTTGGGGAGCTGGAGGCGTTATTGATGGATACCTTCCCGTGGTATTTGTGACTACTGGTAGATTTGAGCTAGTTTCGAGGACGAAACTTTCATTTAGTGGGGGAGGATGTGAAGACCCGAAATTCCCACTTATGGAGCACTGTTGCATCTACAGCTTCTGGAGGCCTATGTGGCGCGTCGGCGGGGTTTGTGCACAATTTGGACACAAGTGGGGGACTTCGGGCTTAAATGGATCACGTGGGTGATCAGATGACCCCGTCGAATGCTTAGAAGTGGTTTTGCGCAATGGATATTAAAATTGGGCTCAGCGCAAAGTTTGGACAAAAGAACATCTTTCCGGATGCCTTCGACAATTTTTAGAGTTGGAATTTGGCAAAATAGACTTCGGATTTGGATTCAGCGCGCGAAAACGATGAAAATGGACTATTCACCTGCATTTTTCGGAGCCCGGATGACCCGGCACAGATGTCGAGGCAGCTTGTACTGTTCCGGCGGGCGACGGCGGCGGCGGCGGGCAGCGGCGGAGCACGGCGGGCAGCGGCGGAGCAGGCGGCGCAGCAGCGCGGGCAGGCGCGCGGGCAGGTGCGCGGTCCATGGGGCCGGCGTGCACCGAGGGCAGGCCATGTGGCAGCTTCTGACTCGTTGGTGTTGTGGGCGCGGTCCACGAAAAATTTGAGCGGGTGTACGGTGGACCGGGGGGAGGACACGTGGCGATCTATGGTTGGCTGGTCTTCGTGCGCGCGGTCCACGGAACGGGTGCAGGCCGCCTCGGGGCGCATGCGTGCAGGGGTGGCAGGCGGCGTCGCAGGCGCGCACGTGGGCGACTGTTGACCGAGTGCGGTCCACGCGTCGCCACCGCAGAGCGCCATGTGTCGAGCAGCGGATGGCCGGTGAGGCTGTCCGCTGTTCGGGTGAGACGTGGCGGGCCCTGGGCCTTTCGGGTGGCTACAGTGTTGGGCCCGGCCCAACACTGTTCACGCCCGGTTCCTGCGGGCGACCGGAAAATCGGCCCAAAAGCCCAATTTCGGGATTTTTGGATCTTTTCGGGTTGAGCCTATAAATAGGCCCTTTTGCTCATCGTGTAGAGCCTTTTCCCGAGCTCTTTGGCCAGTGCACCCTTCACCAAAGTTGTTGATCTCCTCGCTGTGCATCTCGTGGAGAAGGCTCGGAATTTTTGGAACGCGCGGCGTCGATGACTTCGGCATCATAGCACAGAGCGGCATACTTTCATCGCAGGCCCGTTACCGTCGCATTTCGGTCTGAGAGGTCCACAGAGCTACCCCGACAGTATTTTCGGACGATTTTTGCGGCGTTAGATTCACGAGAAGTATATCTACGATTCTTGTATTGCCCACTTTTCTCAGATTTGAGCTTTGTTTGGGGTTCTGGGTATGTTTTTAACCCCCTGTGCCGCTGATGGAATTTCTGGACAGTGACACCTTGCCAGATTTTTATCCCCGCAACCGGGCATCGGATAGCGACGTGCTTGTACACTTTTTTCATCTACTCGACGCGAGGATTGCCACAGTATTTTTATTGGATTTTTCTAAGGCTTGCCCGAAGGTATATTTTTCGCCCTTTATCTGTGCATGGAAATACAGATGTGTGGTTGTGTGTTTGTGAGCGCCCTGTATTGTGGAATTTGTAACTCGGCCTACGGGGCTCGGAATTTGACGTCCAGGTACTCGTTTCGAAGGTATCGACACGAGGAACGCGACAGTAATTTTGTTGGATTTTTCAGAATCCGTTCTGTAGGTGAAAACTGCACATCTTCGGGGCTGTTTTCTGATGTGGTATATACTTGGAATATTTTTGGAATAAAAGTGTAATGTTGGACCTTATTGTTGTACCCAGGGGTGTTTGCAAGTGTTGCTGGACCTGTTGGAACTGGAGAAAATTGGACATAGTGGATTCCGGGTGATTTCAGTTGTTTGGAGCCAAGGCTTGCGCGACACGTACCGAGGGTGCAATTTTGGCAGATTTTGGACTGTGAGCGTCTACACACTTCACCGACTTCGGCTTACCTAGGATAATGTTACCCTATGTGATTATGTAACATGCCATGTTAGCACATAGCCTTTTATGTGGTTGGTTTATGCATTGGGGCAGGATTTAGTAGCTATGTGCGGATTTGTACTCTGAGGAGTTATTATGATCGAGGATTACGGTCAGGTGTAGGCATGTGGATTACTTTGTTGTATCTTTATTGACGACAAATGCATGCTTGTATGGACATATAGTTAGGCCCCCTTTTATTGCTACACTACTTATTGGAACTTGACTTAGGAGAAACCGTGCTTTCCCATTCTCCTTCTTTGTTAGTCAGGTGGTCAGTGTTGCTCGGGTTCGAGCAGGGGTCTGGGTAGTGTAGTCGGGACTTTGTGTCTGGGTCAGGTTGGATTAGTTGTGGGGCTTTGCGGCAACCGCGGATATTGGGCGGTTGACTGGATGCTTATCTATGCACCAGATTGGGTATCAGTTTTCTCTAGTGGATGGAGTTTCCCACTTGTTACGGCTTTTTGGTATTGGCATATTTCGTGAGTCAAGTCAGTGAGTTGAGTCGGAGTCTTAAAGGGATCAAATTGTCAATCAGCAATCAAAGACTTAGAGAAGGTTCAACAAGAGCTCAAGTTGACACTCTGTGTCTTGAGTCTTGAAGATTGAAGATGAAGAATTGTGGATCAGTTACATCAATCTCAAGAAGAAAGTATTCAAAAGGATCAGGTATGTTTAACTAAATAATTGTGGTGATCCGAATACTTTCTTATAGTGTAGAAACACTTGGATAAATTTTTAATTGCATAAAAATCAAAAACTGGACATGGGACATGTTCAGGATCCGGATGAGACCTTGCAATCCGGATCCCGAAGGGTACTTGTTCATTGGCAATTTCAATCCGGATCCTAGGCCATTCCGATCCGGATCCCGAACATGGGACTTTGCTGAATTGCATGAACGATCCGGATCGGACCTTGCAATCCGGATCCCGAACCCTTGGTTTTCTGGAATCGTCAATCTCGTTACGACGATCCGGATTGCAGTAAATCCGATCCGGATCGCCGTCCTGAAAATTTCCAGATAAGGTATGTTTTTGATTCTTATCTCTTTCCAAAGGTTTCTAAACTATAAATAGACATTTAGGGTTTCTCAAAAACGTGGATGCTACGGCCGATCAATTTCTAAAACACTTGAGAGCAACCCTAGAGGCTAGGTTTTTATCGATCTTCTTTATAGCCTCTTTTAGGTCAATTCGACGGTTCTTTGAAGAACATATCTTTTGTCGAATTGATCTAATCTTTGCTTAGAGATTTTTCCCATGGATCTTCATTGATAATCTAAGCAAAGGATCACCATTGAAGTCAATATTCTTATCGACTGAGTTTGCGTCGTGGATTCGACGTGGCATCGTGGATTCGGTGTGCTAAAGGCGTTTCGTGGATTCGAAACGTGTGCTCGTGGATTCGAGTGGCGTTCGTGGATTCGAACGTGTGCAGTGGACGTGCAAACGGTGGAGCGCAAGGTCCGAAGAAATTGAAGGAGGGGTTAAATCCGTGGAGACGGTAATCACCTTGTTATTCTTCCTTTCTTAGGGGATTGTTATTGCGTGGACATCCAACCGGTCAGCGCAAGGTCCGAAGAAGCTGAAGGAGGGGTTGAGTCCGTGGAGTCGGTAATCACCTTGTTATTCTTCTATTCTTAGTGGATTGTTATTGCGTGTTGGTCCCGTGGTTTTTCTCCTGGATTGGAGTTTCCACGTATATCTCGGTGTGCTGTTTTTTATTTCCGCATTGGTTTTTATTTTGCACTGAGATTTGGTTTTATAAGTATTACACCTATTCACCCCCCCTCTAGTTGTTTGATAGTACCTATTTAGATCCTTGTGGATCCTTAATATTATAAAAACCAACAAGTGGTATCGGAGCGGGTTTTAGGTTTATCTATCATGTCGGGTGAAAGTGGTAATATTTATAGACCTCCTCTTTTTGATGGGACTAATTATGCTTATTGGAAAGTGCGGATGAGAGCTTTTCTCATCGCAATTGATGAGCGGGTATGGCAATCCGTGGAATACGGTTGGGTGCATCCTGTTGAGGAAGTAGGAAATTCTATTACCCCAAAACCTCGCTCTAGATGGTCCAAAGAGGAATTTGAAAGATCTTCTTACAATGGGAAAGGTATGAACGCTTTATTTAATTCTCTTTCCTCGACTGAGTTCACACGAATTTCCGCGTGTGAAACCGCGAAGGAAATTTGGGATATTCTCAAAATTACACATGAGGGTACTAATCTTGTAAAAATTTAAAAGCTCCAGATGCTTACAAGTCAATTTGACTCTATTCATATGGAAGAGCATGAATTATTTACAGATTATTACACTAGACTTCAAGATGTAATTAATACATGTGCTAATTTAGGAGAAAAGATCCCGGAGTCGAAAATTGTAAGAAAGATAATTCGGACTCTTCCGGAACGGTTTAGGGCAAAGGTTACCGCCATTGAAACCGTTAGTCATCCGGATGAGATGAGTGTAGAGGAATTAGTAGGCGCTTTGCAAACTTATGAAATGACTTTTCCTACTAATCAAGTTTCTTCCAAGTCTTCTTCTAAGCTTACAGGTATTGCATTCAAATCAACAAAGGAAGAAGATAGCGAATCAAGTTCCGACGATGAAATCTCTTTTGCCGATTTTGAAGAACAATTGGCGCGGATCACAAAGAAATTTCGTCGGAAGTTTTGGAAGAATCGAACCGATGGATCTTCATCCACGAAATCATCTAAAGGATCATCGGGTTCTAAATCCTCTAATCTCAAAGGCGTTGCAAAACCTTCTAAAGAAAAAGAAAAAGATGATTTCGAAGGGGAAATCCAATGCTATCGATGCAAAGGCTACGGCCATTTTTCAACGGATTGTCCTTCTAAGAAATCATATAAAAGGAAGGCTTTGCAAGTGAAAACTTGGGACGATTCTACTTCTAATGAATCGACCTCAAGTAAAGAGGAAAACGCCGTTGCTTTTCATACCTCTAAAATTCCCTCTTCTAATTTGTGTTTATCATCTTTAGTCACTGACTCTACTCCTTTGATTTTGTATGAAACATCAACAACCGGCGGAGAGTCATCAAGTGAGGGGGAGTCAGACGAAGAAGAACTCGTTGAGGCATATCAACAACTTCTTGCGGAATCTAAGAAGATGGCCAAGCATATCAAGAAGTTGAGGATGCAACGACTTGACATTCAAGACGAGAATCATGATTTAAAGATCAAACTTCATGATCTCGAGGAGGAACGAGAACTTTTATTGGATAATAATAAAATCCTCCAAGAAAAGATAAATCAATCGGAAACGATCGTTAATTCCCATATTAACAAGATTGATTTTCTTGAAAAGCAGTTTGAGGAAATTCATGTCACCAACCAAGCTTTGACCAAGCAAGTTCATCAACTTAAATCCGACATACAAAGGCTTTCAACCGTTTCCAAGAAACTAGATTGTATGTGCGGATTAGGTCAAACAAGCAAGGTTGGTTTGGGATTTAAAAAGAACCAAACTGTGAAGGCTTCAAGTTCCACAACTAAATTGAAAGGAAGAACTTGTCACCTATGTGGACTTGAAGGACATTTGGTGAAGAATTGCCCGAAAAAGAGAAAGAAGAGTCCTTCGGCAACTTCATCTACGGAGCGAACTCAACGGAATCAAAAGACACATCAAGTCAAAGGAGTTCACTCAACCCACCAAAGGTCCGAGCCACATCATCAATCATACAAGTGGATCACTGCGAGGCAAAGACCTAAGGTGGATCAACAGTCAAAGCTATCATCTCCCAACCACAATGAATCAAGACAACCCAAAATTCGACAATTTTGGATTCGGAAAGGTGATATCTTTCCTTGTCTTAAGTTCTAAATAGCTTATGACTGTATGTAATGCTTTGATTGGTTTTCTTTTCATATTTTTCTGAATCTCTGCATTACATGTTTTCAATGCTCTTCGTTTTTATGTTTTGTTTTGAACAAAAGGTTTTTAACGAACGAGTGCATTGAATAAAAAGGGCTTCACGTTCATTCACTCCAAATTAATTTTTTTATGGATTATCAACTTTACTCCATAATCATAATCTTGAAGATACTTCATTATAGGAGTTTTTGATATTATAAGCATCAAATTTTAGAAATCATGTGTGATCTTTAGATGCTTAATCTATCTCGGTTGTGTGAATTCATTGTGATAAATGTGAGACAACCGATAGGCTAAGATTTGGGATTTAATTCTTTCACGTAAGAGATTGCATTCTTACAAGGGTAAATAAATGAATTGTAAAAGATGTGGAAAGAGTTACATCCGAAAGGAGTGTGAAAACTACCACCACATGTAGGAAAGAGCTGCCACCCCGGTCGTCCGGTTTGTGTGTGAAGCTACCACATGTTATGGATGCTTGAAATTTTTTTAAAAAATTTAATTTTTAGTTGAAGCATTTGGAGATTCATATTCAAAGTTCTTATTTTGAACAATCTCCTGGTTGGTATAAGGTGGGATAGTTAAAAAGATGCTCAAAGAGCCACCCTTAGGTAATTTAGTGCTTATCTCAATTTGAAAGGGTAGAATTCAAAATTGATGTCATTTGGAAAATCTATGTCATCTTTGTAAATCCGTTACATCTTGATAGAGTTTGGATCTCAAGATTATTTTTGATGACTTGTGTTTGATGAATATAACATGAAAAACTGTTTATAATGTTTTATCTTTGTTTTTCATGATTTAGGAGTAAATCTTTTTAATTTTGTGAAATTAATTGGATTGAATGGCATCTGTGTGATCTCATAATATTTCAAAGCACTTAAATTGTTTTCTTGATGGAACACAAATCGGTATTTGAAAAGATTCCAAAATCTGGATTTGTTTCAAGAAATTATTTGATTTTTGCTTTCTGGTACCGGTACGCAATCTGCATTTTTGTTATATACCGGAACTGAGCTTTTATCTCTCTTTCTCTATGAACTAATGTTGTTAGATTTCCTTTTGTCTTTTAATTTCACTGTTTGACAATTTGTGACAAAAAGGGGGAGAAGAGAAATGACGGAGATGAGATCATCGAGAGGAGATAGGACAAACAAAAAAGGGGGAGAACATAGATGCTCAAGAAAGGGGGAGAACATGGAGAACATGTTAGAGATGCTCAAGATAGGGGGAGATAAAGAAAAGATTGAAAGAGCCGAAAAACAAAAGAACCAAAAGGACGAATCAAATGTAGGATTTTAATTTCTAACGACTAACGTTTGATTTTGTTTGGAGTTTTGTTTTGCAGGAATTACATCACTTTAAGACTCAAAGTCCTAAGTCATAGAGTATGTTCTAGGACTGTTTGGTTCAAATGTAATTTTGTATTTATTGGATCTTTCACGCAAAGAAAATCAATGTTTTGGTGATAACATTGAATTTCAATTTTTGGTTTAAGATGAGTGACTTGAGCGCTTTTATGTATTTTTGGGTTTTGTCACGAAATTGCCAAAGGGGGAGATTGTTACGGCTTTTTGGTATTGGCATATTTCGTGAGTCAAGTCAGTGAGTTGAGTCGGAGTCTTAAAGGGATCAAATTGTCAATCAGCAATCAAAGACTTAGAGAAGGTTCAACAAGAGCTCAAGTTGACACTCTGTGTCTTGAGTCTTGAAGATTGAAGATGAAGAATTGTGGATCAGTTACATCAATCTCAAGAAGAAAGTATTCAAAAGGAGCAGGTATGTTTAACTAAATAATTGTGGTGATCCGAATACTTTCTTATAGTGTAGAAACACTTGGATAAATTTTTAATTGCATAAAAATCAAAAACTGGACATGGGACATGTTCAGGATCCGGACCAGACCTTGCAATCCGGATCCCGAAGGGTACTTGTTCATTGGCAATTTCAATCCGGATCCTAGGCCATTCCGATCCGGATCCCGAACATGGGACTTTGCTGAATTGCATGAACGATCCGGATCGGACCTTGCAATCCGGATCCCGAACCCTTGGTTTTCTGGAATCGTCAATCTCGTTACGACGATCCGGATCGCAGTAAATCCGATCCGGATCGCCGTCCTGAAAATTTCCAGATAAGGTATGTTTTTGATTCTTATCTCTTTCCAAAGGTTTCTAAACTATAAATAGACATTTAGGGTTTCTCAAAAACGTGGGTGCTACGGCCGATCAATTTCTAAAACACTTGAGAGCAACCCTAGAGGCTAGGTTTTTATCGATCTTCTTTATAGCCTCTTTTAGGTCAATTCGACGGTTCTTTGAAGAACATATCTTTTGTCGAATTGATCTAATCTTTGCTTAGAGATTTTTCCCATGGATCTTCATTGATAATCTAAGCAAAGGATCACCATTGAAGTCAATATTCTTATCGACTGAGTTTGCGTCGTGGATTCGACGTGGCATCGTGGATTCGGTGTGCTAAAGGCATTTCGTGGATTCGAAATGTGTGCTCGTGGATTCGAGTGGCGTTCGTGGATTCGAACGTGTGCAGTGGACGTGCAAACGGTGGAGCGCAAGGTCCGAAGAAATTAAAGGAGGGGTTAAATCCGTGGAGACGGTAATCACCTTGTTATTCTTCCTTTCTTAGGGGATTGTTATTGCGTGGACATCCAACCGGTCAGCGCAAGGTCCGAAGAAGCTGAAGGAGGGGTTGAGTCCGTGGAGTCGGTAATCACCTTGTTATTCTTCTATTCTTAGTGGATTGTTATTGCGTGTTGGTCCCGTGGTTTTTCTCCTGGATTGGAGTTTCCACGTATATCTCGGTGTGCTGTTTTTTATTTCCGCATTGGTTTTTATTTTGCACTGAGATTTGGTTTTATAAGTATTACACCTATTCACCCCCCCTCTAGTTGTTTGATAGTACCTATTTAGATCCTTGTGGATCCTTAATATTATAAAAACCAACACCACTTATCGTTTAGTTGCATCCGATTGAGGTCGGGTTTTTCTTTAGTGGTTGAGTTTTCCCACTTTGATCAGATTTGTGATCAAAGTCCTGCTATACAGAGATACTTGTTACTGAGATACTTTACTCGTGTGGGTCGCTCCCCTCGAGTGCCACTCCGGAGGTAGGCTTTTCGGACCCAGCCTTGTGTGCCGGTCTGATACTTATTTTGGGATGCGAGCCGTGCGGGCCGGTCCCGCGGTTTCGAGCCATGTGTGCAGATTCCGCTGAGCAGGCAATGCCAGTTGTACTGGTGGCACCAGATTGGGTTATTACCGGCATTTACTTTCTTGTTTAACTCGTGTCACGGGGACCGAGTGGAGTCTAGTAGCTGTGTTTAGACCAGTGCTAGTGTTGTTTGGATCCATTTGGGGACTGTGGTCCCGAGGTCTTTGTGAGTTGTTGACCGTTGTGCGAGAGGCTTGGTGATCTTGAGTTTATCCGTTCTGAGAGAGAGCGTGGATTTTGACTATAGCCTGCATGAGCCACTACTCGATAGCGAGTTAGTCCGTTTGGACACCCTACGTAATTCCTGCCCGTCAGCGGGAGGTGGTTGTAGGTGGGCGCAGCTTTGACTGGACCCGATGTGGCAGTCAGCTCGATTTGGTCGATTGAGCACCTCGTGTGCGAGTGTTGCATATCTTTATCAGAGTTTTCCCCATTTGAGCATTTAGATAGAGGCATGGTAGCTATTGAGAGTCTCCAGCTTTCCTATTTCAGTCTTTACTGCTTTGGTTATCTTATGCCTCTAGTGGACTTAGTGGGCAGATCGTCGGGCCTGGTGGCGGTACCCACTGAGGACTCCCTTTTTAGGTGTAGTTCTCATACCCGTTGGGGGTTTTCCCCCTCCCCTTCTTTTCTCTCCTTTGTTTTGCAGAGTCTTAGCGGGTGTTGCGGATTCTGCGGTTGTTGTTCGAGGCGAGGGAGTCGCGTGCTAGATCCCTACCCGTCGTTGGAGAGTAGCGGTACCCCTTCAGAGGAGATCTTCAGTAGATTAGTTGTTTTATTTTCCTCTTTTGAGAGACTGATGTAGTGAGGATATATTATGTATTGAGAGACTGCACACTGATGTATTTATTGGAGTTACCTCCCGGTTGGGTTCAGAGCTTGTATTTGAGGATATTGTATTATTATTATTATTTTTTTTGGGAGGCGGACATTGTTGTATTATTTCCAGTTGTAAAGTGATTGATTTTAGTTATACAGCAGGTTTTTTTTATTTATAGCTCTGATATCTGTTTAGCTGTAGTACTTTTCTTGCAGGTAGGACGCTTCGCTTATGCAGGTTGGCATAGGTGGCGGATCTGTTGGCGAGCCCGGGTCGCAGTTTCGACCCCGAGGCGTGACAATTTTGGTGATCTGAATACTTCTTATAATGTAGAAACACTTAGATGGGTTTTTAATCGCATAAAAATCAAAAACTGGACAAGTTACATGTTCAGGATCCGGAACAGGGGACTACAGTCCGGACCCCGAACGTTGGTAGTTCATGCACAATTCCAGTCCTGAACATCCCTGTTTTCGTTCCGGACCCCGAATGTGGATTTTGCTGAAACTGCATGAACAGTCCGGACCGTGGCATTTCGTTCCGGACCCCGAACCTTGATTTTTCAGGAATTCTCTGAAAAACAACGACAGTCCTGAACGTACCTAATCCGGTCCGGACCGTCGTGCGGGAAAAATTCTGTTACAATCAGTTTTTGATTCTTATCCTCTTCCAATGGTTTCTAACCTATAAGTAAACCCTAATTCTATCTTTTAGGGTAATCCACTATAAGTTTTATACTCCTGGAAATGACGAAAAAACTTTAACGGAGAAAAAACTTATAAGATCCACATATAGAGAAGAAAGGAAATAACTAGATTTAAATCTATGTTTCTTCATCTATATTGATTAATTTGATTCTAGGTTTTCTTACTCAGATTTTGAGTATAATCAAATTAATGAATACTTAGATGGCATTTCCGATCTATCTTTGATCTAAGTATTCGGCGGATCATCACCACCAACAAAACAACGATTTTTCCCCAAAATCGGCGCGTGGATTCGCGTGGCCTTGTGGATTCAAGGTGCTACCGCTCTCGTGGATTCGGAGCGAGGTACGTTCGTGTGATCGAGACGTACTACCTGGTGGAGACCGTGGATTCGGTCAGACGTCGTGGACTCAACGTTGGACGCCGTGGATTCGGCATTGGACGCAAATCGTGGATTCGAGGCGCGTTGCGGAGCGAGCGGAGAAGATCAACTCGGAGCGTATGGAAAAGGGTTGAGTCGTCTGTGAGTGCGTTATATCACCTTTGTACGTGTTATAATCTTAGTTGATTTCACCGTGTTATCGGTCCCGTGGTTTTTTACTCCTGGTTTTGGAGTTTTCCACGTAAAAATCTTGCGTGTTATTTTCATTTCCGCATTGGGTTTTTATTGCGCAAAGATTTTTGAGTGCTTATTGCTTACACCTATTCAGCCCCCTCTAGGTGTTTTTTCCCCTATTTAGATCCATATTAAGTATAACCCAACACTCAAGAGCAGATTTAGACATCCTGCAGAATATGAAATTTGTTCCATACCTTTCAATGAGCTTGATGCTCACTTCAGACCCAAATTTTTGGGCTGTGTGGCATGGTGTGGAGCAATGTCAAAAAGTTAGAGAGCAAAGGTTTGAATCTCTTTGATCCAGCAATTTCTGGGCTGCCAAATGGTGAGCCTATATGTCCTGGTGTTGTCCAGAGATGAATGCTCCAATTTACTTAGAATTTGCACAAGTAGGTTTAAAGATTTGGCATTATAGAGCCTTATGTTTGGTTGGTTGGCTTAGGGTCGGTTTGGGACACTTTGCGAAGTTGCGACAGTGAGCTCCTAGCTATTTTGGGGTCACTGGACGCGATGCTCACCTTAGTTTTCAGTTTGGTCGAGCCGAAGAAATAAAATTTGCTATAAGCCTATGTTAGTATAGTAAACTATGACCCGAAGTTTTTCTGCTGCTGCAAATTGGTGAGCACAGTGTCCAGCAAGTCGAGGGTCACCTACTGGAGGTGACGGTTCGTCAAAATGTTGTTCCGATAGTTAGAACGAGCGAAAACGGCTCTCAAATTGCTATAAAAGTGCAATTTCTGGAAACTCTAGGGGTCTAAACGCAATTGTAGCCTCATGTACTATTTCGGGCAGTGTGCACATGTGAGGTCCCGGAATCCCCCGCGTAGGATTGCTGGTTGTTGGGCAGCGTTCGGTCGCCGTTGGGGGTGTTGGTGCGCGTGTTGGGGGCCCCGAAATGGATTTGTGATGCAATTTGGGATTTGCTTGCATCACTGGAGGCCTGCGTGGGTTGCGCGCAATTTGGACACAAGTGGTGGACTTCGGGCTTAAATTGAGATCCCGTGGGGAATTGGAGGACCCGTCGGGTGTTTGGAGGTGATTTCGCGCGTTTCAGATGTCAAATTTAGACTCCGGGTGAAGTCCGGATAAAAGTTTACCTCTCCGGTCGCCTTCGGGAATTTTTTAGAGTTGGAATTTGGCTAATCGGACTTTAAAAATGGACCCGGCGCGAAAATCGGATCGAGTGGGCATTCGGCAAATTTTCGGGTGAGAATTTGGAGAAATGGACATCGTTTTTGGATTCAGCGCGCGAAATCGCTAAGATTGGACTATTTATTTGTTGGTTTTGGGGTCCGGTAGGCGTGCGCGTTTTTCGAGGCGACGTGGCACGTAAACCGAGGCGAGGCGCGGCGCGGATCCCGAGGTGGCGCGGCGGCACGCTCCCCGAGGCGCGCAAAAAGGGCGCGCTGGCGCGCGCTGGGGAACCGCGCTCCGGCACGGAACGCGGGGAGCCCGCCACGTGGCGGGCTCCCACTCGCTCCCGCGCGGGCGCGGGGGCACGCGCGCCCGGTGTGGCGGGCGCGTGTCCCGCGCCTGGGGAGGGCGCGGTGTAACGCGCCCGTGTGGCGGGCGCGTTACCACGCGCCACGTGGCGCGCTGGGCGCGTGCGTGGACCCGGCGCACGCGCCCAGCCTTGTGGACCGCGGTTTGGGCCTTCCTGGTTGGTTGGCGCGGTGGACCGGCTCCGTGGACCGGCACCGTGGACCACCCTCTTTCTCCCCTTTTTCTTCTTCTTCCTCCTCCTCCCCGCACCGCCATTTTCTCCTTTTCTTTCTTTCTTCTGCACCCGAGAGCGAGAGGGAGTGAGGGAGGAGGCTACGTGAGGTGCGGCGGCGCGTCGTGGACCTCGTTTTGCGTGCGAGGACGCCCGGCGGAGCGTTTCTGCGACGGCGGCGCTAACGGGTGGGTCCCGTGCATTGGTTTTTCTGTATTTTTGTGCAGTTTTTGGAGCGTTCTTTTAGACTGTATCTGACCCTCTTGCTCCTTTCTGTGTCCTGGCACCGTGCACCGTTTTGCGTGCGGACTCCGGCACCGTGCACCGTTTTGCGTGCGGACTCCGTTTTGCGTGCGGATCCTGGCACCGTGCACCGTTTTGCGTGCGGACTCCGGCACCGTGCACCGTTTTGCGTGCGGACTCTGTTTTGCGTGCGGATCCTGGCACCGTGCACCGTTTTGCGTGCGGACTCCGGCACCGTGCACCGTTTTGCGTGCAGACTCCGTTTTGCGTGCGGATCCTGGCACCATGCACCGTTTTGCGTGCGGACTCCGGCACCGTGCACCGTTTTGCGTGCGGACTCCGTTTTGCGTGCGGATCCTGGCACCGTGCACCGTTTTGCGTGCGGACTCCGTTTGGCGTGCGGATCCCGGCACCGTGCTCCGATTTGCGTGCGGACTCCGGCAGCGGACATCGTTTTGCGTGCAGACTCCGTTTGGCGTGCGGATTCCGGCACCGTGCTCCGTTTTGCGTGCGGACTCCGGCAGCGAACATCGTTTTGCGTGCGGATCGCGTGGAGGCCAATTGCAAGTGTCTACGAGCAATTGGTGGCACGTTGAGGTGGGTGGCCTTATCTCCAAGTTTTATGGACTGTACAGTATTTCTACTGATGTAGGACTATGCATGATAGTTTATTTCATTGTGTAGCATGCTAGATTGTAGGAATTGTTATTTCTTTTATTATCTGTTAATATAGTACCTTGGAACTTGACCTAGCACCCCCGTCATACGTTGCATGTGTAACCAGACCAGTAGAAAACCCTCACTTGGGCTAGGGTTATTTATGCTTAGACATCCACACTGTTCTTTCATCCCTGGACATAGTGTTTTCTCGCCCGGATAGTGGGCCGAGAGGTCGGGACTTGCTTTTAGTGTGGGATGCTTTTGCACTCTTGCTTGGGAGCAGAGTGGAGTCTGGTAGTTGTAGCGGGTTGCTTATCTGTGCGGGGAGCCGTTTTGGTAAACGGTAGTCCCGAGAGGTCTTGTTTCCCTTTTACGCTGTCGTAGGAGGGAGCCGTTGAGTAGACGGTAGTCCCGGGCCGTCGAGTATCTTCCGGTCCGTATTGTTGGGAACCGTTGGGGTTGACGGTGGTCCCAGGTCGTTGAGTGTTGTCCGACCTGTTTTGTTACCCTGAGTTGTGGGTCGTTCCTGGCTGTGGAGTATCTCCAGCCAGTGAGCTTTGTGCTGCGAGCTGTTGGAGAGGCTAGTGTCTCGTGTTTCGAGTTAGCCGATCAGCTGAGTCGTCGAGAGTGCTCCGACTGTTGTGCGAGATATTTGGGGATCTTGAGTCCTACCGTTCTGAGAGTGAGCGTGGATTTTGACTAGCCTGCTTATGCCAATTTGTGATACTCTATGCCGCGCCGTTTTCCTCAGTTGGAGTCGCGTCCCTGAGATGCCGCTGTGGATACGATGGGCCTGTTGAGGCAGTTTTGCGCGAGGGGTGAGTTAGTCGGACAGGACGCCCCACGTAAATCCCGTCCTCATGTGGATGTGTGGTAGTGGGCAGGAGCGTTCCTAGTCGACAGGCGCAGGCTTGACTGGACCCTATGAGGCAGTCAGTTCGATTGGGTCTATTGAGCACCTTGGGTGCGAGTGGTCTCTTTTACTTTCATCTGTTCCACTTTTTGGAGTATCTAGATAGAGGCATGGTAGCTGTAGAGTAGCTCCAGCTTTTCTTGTTCAGATTCCATTGCATTGTTATCCTTGGCCTCTAGTAGACTTGGTGGGCAGACCGTTGGGCTTGTTGACGGCACCCACTGAGAACTACTGTGGGAAGTAGTTCTCACACCCGTCGTGGTGTCTTTTTCCCCAGGAACTTCTTCTCCTGTTCCTGTTGCACCAGTTGCTGATCCTTCTGACCGAGGCGAGGGAGTCGCGAGCTAGTTCCCTATCCGTCGTGGAGTGTAGCGGTACCCCTTCAGAGGAGAGCTTCAGTAGATTAGTTTACTTCTTTTTTCTCCGTTGAGAGACCTTTGTTGTGAGGTATAGAGTTGTACTTTATTTTACAGTTTGAGAGACTGTTGTGGTGAGGATATTCTTGTATCGAGAGTCTGTACACTGATGTATTCATTGGAGATACCTCCCTTTTGAGTTTTGTATCAGAGGACTTTGTATATGATAGTATTTGGGGAGATGGATATTGTATTATTTTCAGTTGTACAGTGTTTGGACTTCAGTTTTAGTAGTCTACTTTCAGCTCTCTGATATCTGTATACTGTAGTTGATTCTTTCTGCAAGTTAGACGCTTCGTCTGTACGGCAGTTTCCGTACAGATGGCGGATCTGTTGGCGAGCCCGGGTGGCAGTTTCCACCCCGGGGCGTGACAGATTAGAGTGGTATCAGAGCCTAGGTTGTAGGTCGTGATGGACTTAGAAACCCTAGGCTTGCGGTTGGACATTAGGATGACTACGTGAGAGTAGTGACTTTTAGCGAGAGTCTTGATTGAGTTTTTACCTCTCCCAAGAGACGGGATGAGAGTTTGGCATGTTTATTCTCCTAATCGATTGTGTTGGTTGCAGACAACATAATGCTATGGAATGGATGACATGTCTTAGACTTTCGCTAGATTGGGTTGTATGGTTGTTGTGTCCTGACGTTTGTAGTTGTGCGTGGGTTGCGATACCCCTGAAACGTTGTGTTGTGAAAAGGACACACCCTTCCTGGCTGAGTTACCAGGAGGGCAACTTCCCTGGCCGAGTTACCAGGAGGGCGTTTTTCCTGGCTGAGTTACCAGGAGGGCAATTTCCCTGGCCGAGTTACCAGGAGGGCGTTTTTCCTGGCTGAGTTACCAGGAGGGCAATTTCCCTGGCTGAGTTACCAGGAGGGCGTTTTTCCTGGTTGAGTTACCAGGAGGTCGTTTTCCCTGGCTGAGTTACCAGGAGGGCATTTTCCCTGGTTGAGTTACCAGGAGGTCGTTTTCCCTGGCTGAGTTACCAGGAGGGCAATTTCCCTGGCCGAGTTACCAGGAGGGCGTTTTCCCTGGCTGAGTTACCAGGAGGGCAATTTCCCTGGCCGAGTTACCAGGAGGGCGTTTTTCCTGGCCGAGTTACCAGGAGGGCGTTTTCCCTGGCTGAGTTACCAGGAGGGCCTTTTCCCTGGCTGAGTTACCAGGAGGGCGTTTTCCCTGGCTGAGTTACCAGGAGGGCAATTTCCCTGGCCGAGTTACCAGGAGGGCGTTTTTCCCTGGCTGAGTTACCAGGAGGGCATTTTCCCTGGTTGAGTTACCAGGAGGTCGTTTTCCCTGGCTGAGTTACCAGGAGGGCCTTTTCCCTGGCTGAGTTACCAGGAGGGCGTTTTCCCTGGCTGAGTTACCAGGAGGGCAATTTCCCTGGCCGAGTTACCAGGAGGGCGTTTTTCCTGGCCGAGTTACCAGGAGGGCGTTTTCCCTGGCTGAGTTACCAGGAGGGCCTTTTCCCTGGCTGAGTTACCAGGAGGGCGTTTTCCCTGGCTGAGTTACCAGGAGGGCAATTTCCCTGGCCGAGTTACCAGGAGGGCGTTTTTCCTGGCCGAGTTACCAGGAGGGCGTTTTCCCTGGCTGAGTTACCAGGAGAGCGTTTTCCCTGGCTGAGTTACCAGGAGAGCGTTTTCCCTGGCTGAGTTACCAGGAGGGCGTTTTCCCTGGCTGAGTTACCAGGAGGGCGTTTTCCCTGGCCGAGTTACCAGATGGATAATTATCACGGGCCGAGTTACCAGATGGATAATTATCACTGGCCGAGTTACCAGATGGATAATTATCACTGGCCGAGTTACCAGATGGATAATTATCACTGACCGAGTTACCAGATGGATAATTATCACTGGCCGAGCTACTAGATGGATAATTATCACTGGCCGAGCTACCAGATGGATAATTATCACTGGCCGAGTTACCAGATGGATAATTATCACTGGCCGAGTTACCAGATGGATAATTATCACTGGCCGAGTTACCAGATGGATAATTATCACTGGCCGAGTTACCAGATGGATAATTATCACTGGCCGAGTTACCAGATGGATAATTATCACTGGCCGAGTTACCAGATGGATAATTATCACTGGCCGAGTTACCAGGAGGACATTTTTCCCTGGCCGAATTACCAGGAGGATACTTTCCACTGGCCGAGCGACCGGATGGATGCATTGCCCCTGGCCGAGTTACCAGGTGGGCACATGCCCTGGCCGAGTTACCAGGAGGACATTTTTCCCTGGCCGAATTACCAGGAGGATACTTTCCACTGGCCCTGCTACCAGAGGCGATGCCGCCCAGCGAGAGGCGATGCCGCCCAGTGAGGGGCGATGCCGCCCAGTGAGTGGCGATGCCGCCCAATGAGTGGCGATGCCGCCTAGTGAGTGGCGAAGGTTTGGCCTGTTGAGGCGATTTTCACCTCCGGCCGAGTTACCAGGTGGTTATTTTAGTGAGATTGAGATGATCTGACAGGACGCCGAGATTTGATGGCGCCGAGTTCGTCCTGATGGACTACCGGGAGCGTCTCCAGCCGTGAGTTACGTGTTGACATAGTTTCCCGCTTTAAACGAGAGGGACCGAATCCCTGAACGGTAAAGGAGCAAAAAAACTTCGATAGACTGAGCCTAGAGTCTGTTCTTGTTTGATTGGGGGTTCTAGGCACCGGTCTATCAGGATTGTTGGATCTTTGCCGCGTCAGTCGGTTCTTCTCGCCTATGAGTGGGGTGTTGCTGTGAGTTGGGTCGTTGAGGGTTCTCCGACATAGCTGCGAGAGTGCTAGGGCATTTGCATTGATGTATGGGCTAGAGATAGGACCTTTAACTTGTGCTCGTGAGGTTCAGATACCTGATCACGTGTTGCACATAGAAGGGAGTTATTGGTCCTGCCCAGTGCAGTTGGGGTCCTGGTTTTTGCCTGTTGATCTTTTGGCCCTTCCTCAGCTCCGGGTTTTCGAGGTAGTGTTGGGTATAGGACTGTGAAGATCTGAGGCCTTGATGCTTGAGTATACCACACCGTTGATACACGGTGGTGATGCCACGCCGTTGATACACGGCAGTGATGCCACACCGTTGATACACGGTGGTGATACCACACCGTTGATACACGGTGGTGATGCCACGCCGTTGGCGCACGGCAGTGAGGCCACGCCGTTGGTACACGGCAGTAATGCCACGCCGTGGGTGCACGGCAGTGATGCCACGTTGTAGGTACACAACAGTGAGAGTCTTTTGGATGTTTCGGACTTTTGACCGCAAGTTGGGCATCAGCTTTATGATCGCCTTGTGAGCCAGTTTTTAGTCCCGTTCACCGACGGTTTGGTCCCCGTCAGGGTGTTCTTTATGAGTTGAGGGATCGACTTCGACCCGTGGGTCCGTTGGGGTTATGATAGCATGTTGAGTGACCAACTGTGGCAGGAGATTATGTCTCTTGAGGATCCCTTTTGGAGGTTAGGCTGCAGTTGAGTAGTCCACTCGGGTGGTTTTGGATCGGAAAGTAACCGAGTGAAGACCCCAACTTATTGGATTTCCCTTCCTTATTGGACGAGTCTGCGGGTATGCTCCGGGTCGTCTTGTTGAGGGTGGCACCATGTTGTGGTTTGGTGCGTATTACACTTGTGGTTATTTCAGTTTTCCCCCAGCCTTTTTGTGGAGCCTTTGGTCTTTCACGTCTCAGCTCAGTAGTGATGTGATTTTCCTCGCCCGTGATTTACTTGCCCCTTTGAGATCTGTGATTATTGGAGTACGAGGGACGCCCGTTGCAATTTCTGGCTCGAGAGATGAGAGAATTGCACATCGGGTCATACCGTACTTGTTGTTGTTGTTGCGGAGTAATCACGAGGAGCGAGTGGGGGAGCTGGAGGCGTATTGTTAGATACCTAGCTGTGGTATTCTTGACTCCTGATGGGCTTGATCTAGTTTCGAGGACGAAACTTTCTTTTAGTGGGGGAGGATGTGAGGTCCCGGAATCCCCCGCGTAGGATTGCTGGTTGTTGGGCAGCGTTCGGTCGCCGTTGGGGGTGTTGGTGCGCGTGTTGGGGGCCCCGAAATGGATTTGTGATGCAATTTGGGATTTGCTTGCATCACTGGAGGCCTGCGTGGGTTGCGCGCAATTTGGACACAAGTGGTGGACTTCGGGCTTAAATTGAGATCCCGTGGGGAATTGGAGGACCCGTCGGGTGTTTGGAGGTGATTTCGCGCGTTTCAGATGTCAAATTTAGACTCCGGGTGAAGTCCGGATAAAAGTTTACCTCTCCGGTCGCCTTCGGGAATTTTTTAGAGTTGGAATTTGGCTAATCGGACTTTAAAAATGGACCCGGCGCGAAAATCGGATCGAGTGGGCATTCGGCAAATTTTCGGGTGAGAATTTGGAGAAATGGACATCGTTTTTGGATTCAGCGCGCGAAATCGCTAAGATTGGACTATTTATTTGTTGGTTTTGGGGTCCGGTAGGCGTGCGCGTTTTTCGAGGCGACGTGGCACGTAAACCGAGGCGAGGCGCGGCGCGGATCCCGAGGTGGCGCGGCGGCACGCTCCCCGAGGCGCGCAAAAAGGGCGCGCTGGCGCGCGCTGGGGAACCGCGCTCCGGCACGGAACGCGGGGAGCCCGCCACGTGGCGGGCTCCCACTCGCTCCCGCGCGGGCGCGGGGGCACGCGCGCCCGGTGTGGCGGGCGCGTGTCCCGCGCCTGGGGAGGGCGCGGTGTAACGCGCCCGTGTGGCGGGCGCGTTACCACGCGCCACGTGGCGCGCTGGGCGCGTGCGTGGACCCGGCGCACGCGCCCAGCCTTGTGGACCGCGGTTTGGGCCTTCCTGGTTGGTTGGCGCGGTGGACCGGCTCCGTGGACCGGCACCGTGGACCACCCTCTTTCTCCCCTTTTTCTTCTTCTTCCTCCTCCTCCCCGCACCGCCATTTTCTCCTTTTCTTTCTTTCTTCTGCACCCGAGAGCGAGAGGGAGTGAGGGAGGAGGCTACGTGAGGTGCGGCGGCGCGTCGTGGACCTCGTTTTGCGTGCGAGGACGCCCGGCGGAGCGTTTCTGCGACGGCGGCGCTAACGGGTGGGTCCCGTGCATTGGTTTTTCTGTATTTTTGTGCAGTTTTTGGAGCGTTCTTTTAGACTGTATCTGACCCTCTTGCTCCTTTCTGTGTCCTGGCACCGTGCACCGTTTTGCGTGCGGACTCCGGCACCGTGCACCGTTTTGCGTGCGGACTCCGTTTTGCGTGCGGATCCTGGCACCGTGCACCGTTTTGCGTGCGGACTCCGGCACCGTGCACCGTTTTGCGTGCGGACTCTGTTTTGCGTGCGGATCCTGGCACCGTGCACCGTTTTGCGTGCGGACTCCGGCACCGTGCACCGTTTTGCGTGCAGACTCCGTTTTGCGTGCGGATCCTGGCACCGTGCACCGTTTTGCGTGCGGACTCCGGCACCGTGCACCGTTTTGCGTGCGGACTCCGTTTTGCGTGCGGATCCTGGCACCGTGCACCGTTTTGCGTGCGGACTCCGTTTGGCGTGCGGATCCCGGCACCGTGCTCCGATTTGCGTGCGGACTCCGGCAGCGGACATCGTTTTGCGTGCAGACTCCGTTTGGCGTGCGGATTCCGGCACCGTGCTCCGTTTTGCGTGCGGACTCCGGCAGCGAACATCGTTTTGCGTGCGGATCGCGTGGAGGCCAATTGCAAGTGTCTACGAGCAATTGGTGGCACGTTGAGGTGGGTGGCCTTATCTCCAAGTTTTATGGACTGTACAGTATTTCTACTGATGTAGGACTATGCATGATAGTTTATTTCATTGTGTAGCATGCTAGATTGTAGGAATTGTTATTTCTTTTATTATCTGTTAATATAGTACCTTGGAACTTGACCTAGCACCCCCGTCATACGTTGCATGTGTAACCAGACCAGTAGAAAACCCTCACTTGGGCTAGGGTTATTTATGCTTAGACATCCACACTGTTCTTTCATCCCTGGACATAGTGTTTTCTCGCCCGGATAGTGGGCCGAGAGGTCGGGACTTGCTTTTAGTGTGGGATGCTTTTGCACTCTTGCTTGGGAGCAGAGTGGAGTCTGGTAGTTGTAGCGGGTTGCTTATCTGTGCGGGGAGCCGTTTTGGTAAACGGTAGTCCCGAGAGGTCTTGTTTCCCTTTTACGCTGTCGTAGGAGGGAGCCGTTGAGTAGACGGTAGTCCCGGGCCGTCGAGTATCTTCCGGTCCGTATTGTTGGGAACCGTTGGGGTTGACGGTGGTCCCAGGTCGTTGAGTGTTGTCCGACCTGTTTGTTACCCTGAGTTGTGGGTCGTTCCTGGCTGTGGAGTATCTCCAGCCAGTGAGCTTTGTGCTGCGAGCTGTTGGAGAGGCTAGTGTCTCGTGTTTCGAGTTAGCCGATCAGCTGAGTCGTCGAGAGTGCTCCGACTGTTGTGCGAGATATTTGGGGATCTTGAGTCCTACCGTTCTGAGAGTGAGCGTGGATTTTGATTAGCCTGCTTATGCCAATTTGTGATACTCTATGCCGCGCCGTTTTCCTCAGTTGGAGTCGCGTCCCTGAGATGCCGCTGTGGATACGATGGGCCTGTTGAGGCAGTTTTGCGCGAGGGGTGAGTTAGTCGGACAGGACGCCCCACGTAAATCCCGTCCTCATGTGGATGTGTGGTAGTGGGCAGGAGCGTTCCTAGTCGACAGGCGCAGGCTTGACTGGACCCTATGAGGCAGTCAGTTCGATTGGGTCTATTGAGCACCTTGGGTGCGAGTGGTCTCTTTTACTTTCATCTGTTCCACTTTTTGGAGTATCTAGATAGAGGCATGGTAGCTGTAGAGTAGCTCCAGCTTTTCTTGTTCAGATTCCATTGCATTGTTATCCTTGGCCTCTAGTAGACTTGGTGGGCAGACCGTTGGGCTTGTTGACGGCACCCACTGAGAACTACTGTGGGAAGTAGTTCTCACACCCGTCGTGGTGTCTTTTTCCCCAGGAACTTCTTCTCCTGTTCCTGTTGCACCAGTTGCTGATCCTTCTGACCGAGGCGAGGGAGTCGCGAGCTAGTTCCCTATCCGTCGTGGAGTGTAGCGGTACCCCTTCAGAGGAGAGCTTCAGTAGATTAGTTTACTTCTTTTTTCTCCGTTGAGAGACCTTTGTTGTGAGGTATAGAGTTGTACTTTATTTTACAGTTTGAGAGACTGTTGTGGTGAGGATATTCTTGTATCGAGAGTCTGTACACTGATGTATTCATTGGAGATACCTCCCTTTTGAGTTTTGTATCAGAGGACTTTGTATATGATAGTATTTGGGGAGATGGATATTGTATTATTTTCAGTTGTACAGTGTTTGGACTTCAGTTTTAGTAGTCTACTTTCAGCTCTCTGATATCTGTATACTGTAGTTGATTCTTTCTGCAAGTTAGACGCTTCGTCTGTACGGCAGTTTCCGTACAGATGGCGGATCTGTTGGCGAGCCCGGGTGGCAGTTTCCACCCCGGGGCGTGACAGCACATGATCTCTAAACTTTTTGTTAGGGATCCAATGGATCTCGTTGAGCAGGAATTGGGTATCGGACCGTAAATCGGCAAAATTGTCGGTTTAACGGCGCCCCGGTGGCAATCGCGCAATTCGAGCAATTGCGGTGGTTCCACCTAGCCGTATGTTGAGTCCCAGTAGAATCTGGTTGAGCCAGCGGCAAAGGGTCATAGCCCGTGTCTCCCGAAAATCCAAACGGATTTTTTGGGAGGGGCATTTTGGTAATTATACCAACACTTGAATAAAAGGTTGAGTTTAGCAATGTTTATGATTCAGGTTGGCACGGTTTGGCTCTAGTCTTCGAGCATTCCGTTGGAGTTGTCAGATCGCCTGCAGACAGGTGGGTTTATCTTCGGTCCGGGCTTTATCATCTCGGCCCTCTGGGGTATCGTAATTGGTCGGACCCCTGTTCTTGTGATAGCCTAGATTTCCTTGTTGAGCCTGCTCTTTTTATTGATCAGCATCACTTTTATATTGCTATATCTACTTGGTTCATTGATCATTATCAGTTATCAGCCTATATGTTGTTGTGCTTGATTGATCCTTAGCTTGCTAGCTTATATGTTGTCATGCTCGATTGATCTTTAGCTTGCTATCAGATATTATGATCCTTATCAGTTATCTGATTATATGATGCCTTGCATGATTGATTTTAGTTGCTTCCTGATATCATGATTTTATTCTCGGACATTTGCCATGCTTGATTGGTCATTAGCTAGCTTGCACACCTTATTGATTATCAGTTCTAGTAGTTGTTGATTATATTCTGCATATGATGAGATTCAGTTGGCATTCTGTTGTTGCATCCCTGTTGGGATTTTCCCGGCTTGTTGCCGATTACCCGGTCATTAGACCGTGAGCTTGAGCATTTGCATTATGATCGCCCGCACCGCTATACTTCACGACCATTGCCGGGGTCGCTCCCCGTGGGTATGTTCTTTACCGGTAAAGTGGTTTGTTGAAAGACCCGTGACCCCCAGGCGGGGTATGTCAGCCAGGTTGGTGCCAGGATGGGCAGTTTCCCTGAGGTCTTGTTGACCAATATGGTGGCTTTTGATTGGGTACTTGGTTGTTCTACCTTTGATGCATGATTGCCTATTTAAAATCTACTTTACATCATACTCTTATGATTGCCCAGTGTTTGTTCAATTTCATCCAGTCGTTATACCAGCATGCTCTTGTTTTAGTTTTCAATACCCTGATATGCTCTGCACTGTATTCATGATTATTCGGTGTTTTTCCCTGAGGTCTTGTTGACCAACATGGTGGCTTCGATTGGGTATTTGGTTATTCTACCTTTGATGCATTGATTACCTGCTTAGCATGCTTAGTCATTAAACTCTTATGATTTCTCAGTTCTTTATTCAGTATCTATATCAGCATGTTTTTACTTCAGTAGTTCAGTACCTATTTATGCTCAGAATCATGATTATGCTTCCTGCCAGTATCTGTTTATGATATCTGCCTTACCTAATGACTCTTACTATCCGCTAGTTATTGTATGCCAGTAGGTACGATTTGCTATTTCTCGGCTCGTCGTGCCCACTGGGATACACTGTCGATGTATCTCACACCCCCTGGGTGACCATTTTTCAGGTCGGTCGGGTGCTGGGATGTCGGGACGTGTTGGTGAGGTTATCGAGATAGCTTTGACCCTTGGCAGCCGCTGAATTTTTACTAGTTGTAAACATGTAATTAAATAAGTTGTTGTAAATGTTAAATAATAATCTTTTGTAATCTTTTTGGTAGTGCGTAGTTTAGACTACTCTGGTATTGGCTGTAAGTGCTTAGCCGTGCATGTATAGAAAGGCTCAATCCAAGGGGATTGGGAATTTTCTATATATGTGGCGGTCTGTCGTGCCCTGGCTGGTTTTAAAACTCTGATTAAAAAAAAAAAAAAAAAAAAAAAAAAAAAAAAAAAAAAATAGACTCTATTTTCGAACTCGGGGCGTGACACGCGCGGGCGCCTGCCCCGCGCGGCGCCGCACGCGGTGTGGTCGCGCGGGCACTTGCCCCTGTGCGGCAGTGCGGGTCCCTGCCCCGCGAGGCGCCTGCGCCGCGTGTGGTACGGCCGCGCGGGTGCCAGCCCCGCGCGGCGCTACACGCGATGCGGCCGCGCGGGCACCAACCCCACGCGGCGCTGCCCGCGTTGCGGCCGCGCAGGCACTAACCCCGCGCGGCACCGCACGTGGTGCGGCCGCGCCGTACCCTAGGGTTTCGTGGCCCGCGTGCGGTGCGGCGGCGGCGGCGGCAGCGATAAAAGCAAACAAGAATCGCGAAAGACCCAAAAACGCCAAACCCTAGAACGATGAAATCGTAAGAATAACGGCGCTAACCTCGATCTATCGGGGACGATGATCCAATCTCGTTCTTTGCGGCGCTGAGGATCCGGACCCACTCCCCATAGATGGTGGTGTCTCATTCTCCGATCTCCGGCACGTTGATCGGGTACGATCGGGTTCCTCCGCTTTCTCCTTTTCTCTTTCTTCTTCCTCCGGTTAGGGTTTTCTTTTCTTTTCTTTTTCTCTTTTCTCTCTTTTCTCTCCGGCTAGGGTTTTTCTCTTTTCTTTCGGGAAAACAGATCTCTCTCTCTCTGTACGTACGATAAAACCCACATCCGGGTATTTATTAATTATAAATAAATATCTATTCCCACGAGATAATTCCACCTTCCCTCGAAAAGCGTGCAAGATCTTTAGCACGGATTCCGATGCACACTACGGTTGCCGCGACCTTCGAAACCCCATTCCGGGGGATCCGTAAGTCGGAATTCAGATCCGATTGCACCGTCGATCATCGTTTTTCGGTCTCTATCACAGAAAAATACCCGCACCACACGATGGTCAACTTAAGAAAGCTCGATAATTTGATTTTCCCTAACATATAATTTATTAGCAAGCGGGTAAAACGATACACAAAAAGTCGTGATATTACACTCCACATGCACAACCTAATCAGGAATCTACACCTTAAGTGCACGTGGTAGCAACTCTACCTCTAGTCCATGCAGGGATGCACAACGCTTTAACTCAGACCCCTGCAAAGAAAATCATACCTGCGACGACACATCCCACTGCTGGGGCGCCCTCCAACCGGGTTGCATAGACTCGACCGCTCGGTGCTCGTGGTCGTCGCTCAGTCTGCCTCGACATCGCAGCCCTATTTGCCTAGAAATATCCTGACTATCCCCATGGAAAGCACCATCCCTGCCTCCACTCATACTGCGGTAATGAATATGGCCCACCGCGCCTCCGCTGCGCCACTCTAATACTGGTGCTGATGCTACCGTCGGGGTCCACCCGACCTCTGGTGCCTCAGAAATCTATGTCCCTGGAGAAGAAATTGGGAAGGCCTCTGCCTACTGATATATCCTCCATCACCTGGCGCCGAGCGCCTCTATCCAGAACTCGCCCCCGGCGGCAGGTCCCTGTCCAAAGGAGCTGCAACACCATGCTCCATCGGGGCATCCGAAGTCTGTAGTCAGAGGGACCGAACGAGTCGAAAGGTATCCTGGCGCAATCCTATCTCAACACACACATCCTCTGTGCCTCGTCCCTCTTAACGTGGAGCGCGCAGTTCATCAACTGTGTAAACTCTCTAGCATCAAGAGGCTCTCGAACAGTCTATCCATCACCTGTGATGACCTGGATCTCAGCAGAGCTTCTGCAGTGGGTTTGGCAGCTTCTGGGGGCATGTACTGTGTGTTGGAGGTGTTAGTGCACCAATTGGACACAAGTGGCGGACTTCGGGCTTAAATGGATCACGTGGGTGATCGGTTGACTCCGTCGGATCTTTAGAAGTGGTTTCGCGCGATACGGATATTAAAATTGAGCTCAGTGCGAAGTTTGGACAAAAGAACACCTTTCCGGATGCCTTCAACAATTTTTAGAGTTGGAATTTGGCAAAACGGACAGCGGATTTGGACTCAGCGCGCGAAAACGATGAAATTGGGCTACTTACTTGATTTTTTGCGCCACAGGTTACTGTTCATGCCGAAACAGTAACTCCGGCAGCCGGCGGGCAGCGGCGGCGGCGGCGGCGGGCAGCGGCGGCGGCGGCGGGCAGCGGCGGCGGCGGACGGGCTCGGGCAGGCGGCGGAGTGGCAGCGGGCAGCGCGCGGGCGCGGGCAGCGCGCGGGCAGGCGCGCGGTCCACGGGCCGGCGTGCACCGGAGGGCAGGACACGTGGCATGTTTGGGTTGGTCGGCGCAGTGGACTGGGACCACGGAGCAACGCAGGGTGGTGCATGGACCGGCGGAACACGTGGCGGATTCTGGTTGGCGGGCTCACGCAGGCGGGGACCACGGAGCGCGGGGATGCCTCGGAACAGTGCATGGCAGGTGGGCGCCAGGCGGCGCAGCAGGAATGGTCGGGCCGTAAGTGCGGGCCACGTGGCGCCCGCTGATTCGCGGGCGCCACCCACCCGCGTTGACCGGGAGAGGCCACGCGGCGCTTCGCTAGTGGAGCGGCTGGCTGTTGCCTGTTCGGGGTGATGTGGCACTCCCCAGGCGTTTCGGGCGCTGCGTGTTTGTGGCATTTCACCGGATTCGGGCGCCCGAATCCGGTCTGGCGCCCAAATCCAGGGACATGTAGGGTATTTTGGGATTTGTTTTTCCCAGCCTATATATAGGCCGAGAACAACTGCGGGAGGCTCTTTTCCTGCTCAGTTTCTCACAGAGGAACCTTCACGAGATTTCTTCCCCACCCAGAGCCGGTTCCATCTGCAGATTCCAGGATTTTTCTGCGGCACGCATCCCGAGGTTTTCATTTTTACGGTGCGGCGCGATGCTCGTTCGTTTGTGATCTTCTTCGTCGCGTTTTGGTACGAGGACTCTCCTGGCTTACTCCGAGCTCCGATTGAGGCGATTTTTGCGCCGTTGGACTCATGACAGGTAGGGCTTCGATATTCGTGTTTTGAGTTTCCCCTCATTTCGAGTTTATCTTGGAGTTCCCCGAGCTTTCATTTGACCCATTTTCTTGGGTAGAGTTTTGGACAGCACTGTGGTATTTCGGCGATATCTTTGCGCACAGGCATCGGATCGAGGCGTGCCAGGAGACGTTTTTCATATACTCAGCGCAAGGAACACTCTCAAATTTTCTGGGAATTTTCTGAATATTTTCCGAAGGTGAAAAATCTCTGTTTACAGAAAGTGGTGCTACAGTTTTTGAGATCGGTTTATTTCGGGGTGGTTCCCTTGTCGAATTTGTTTCTCAGTGTAGGAAACTCGGATTTGAACGTGCAGGTACTCGTTTCGACCGGTTCGTCGCGAGGATCGTGACAGTATTTTTCTTGGAATTTTCCGGGCATTTCTCGCAGGTAAAAACAGGGTATCTTTGGACTGTTAGCATTGGGACAGCATGTTTTGAGTTTAATTGTATGTTTTGGGGTAATTCTTGTACAGTGATCGCGGCGGTTTAGCTGTTTGGGTGGGAGCACTATTTGGACTTGGAATTAGCAATCGAGGTGGGTGGTTGCTATATCCCTCATTTTTCTGACATACCCACTAGGAATATTGCAGAGATGTTATTGGAACATTATGATCGTTAATTGCTAAATCTTATGAGCCTATCATGTGAGACATATCATGCCGGGAATGCTTTTAGGAAACTGCTATGTTGGAATCATGATCGTATTCGGAACTTAAACATGTTGGCATGGATTTAATAGTAGTACATAATCTTACATGTGGTAGATAGTGGCATGTTTGGACAATGTGTGATATCTTGTTGGTGGGTACTACGTGGGACCTTTTGGACATGCATAGGCGGATGGTTTATGTGAGGGTAGTCAGTGGATTTTAGATATGTGTAATTATTTAATGACTTTAGCATGATGGTTATATCTATGTGGAATTATTACCTAATACACATGTGGGACTATTAGTTGTTATACTTCTTTCAATTTTTGCATGAGGACAATTACATGCTTGTATGGACATCTAGGTAGGCCATCTTTTATCGCTACACTTTCATGCTGGAACTTGACTTAGGAGAAACCTTGTTTGTTTTTTTTCTCCTTTCGTTAGTCAGGTGGTATTTGTTGCTCGGGTTTGAGCAGGGGTTTGGGATAGTGTAGCCGGGGCCTGGATTATTGATTATGGGTTTTGGCGGCGACCGCGGATATTGGGCGGTTGACCGGATGTCGGTTATAGGACATCGGTGATAGGGCATGATTGTGGACAAGAGGGTTTTATGGCTACCGCGGATAGTAGGCGGTTGACCAGATGTCGGATGTAGGACAAGATTGTGATTGTGGGTTATTCCGGCGACCGCGGATATTGGGCGGTTGACCGGAGGTCGGTTGCGAGACCTGGTCGTGGATTTTGGGGTATTGCGGCAATCGCGGATATTGGGCGATTGACCGGATGGTTACTTTTGCATCTGATTGGGAATCAGTTTTCTTTTAGTGGAGGGTTGTGTTCCACTGGGGCTTTATAGTTGTGATCCAGTCCTGCTTTTGTTACTTATCACACCGGCGCGGTTATTGCCCGGTGATGCTTTCCTCGTGTGGGTAGCTCCCCTCGAGATCCCCTCCGGAGGCCGGGGCCAGACAGTTATTGACAGTTTTGCTATCACATTGGCGCGGCTTATTTGCCCGATGATGAGGGCGGCAGCAGGAGTTTTGCTATCACATCGGCGCGGCTTACTTGCCCGATGATGAGGGCGGTACAGATTGGGTTCATCTGAGACGGTTGGTTACTGTTGCATACGGTTGTTCCAGTCTAGGACTGCATTTTTAGAGGCATAGTAGTGGTAGTTTTTCCTTTGCAGTAGTCTTTTACTTACCACTCTTCTTCCCCTTTTTGCCTCTGGTAGACCTAGTGGGTGTGTTCAGGGCGTGAGGCTTTACCCACTAGGGGAGGCTACTGGTTCACTAGTAGTTCTCACCCCCATTCTTCTTTTTCTTTTCTTCTCCTTTGTTTTACAGAGCCTTCTGCGGGTGCTGCTGGACATACAGCGGCGGGTCGAGGAAAGAGGACGGCTGAGTAGCTAGACCGTGGGCCTGACAGTGAGTAGCTAGACTGGTACCTCTTATGTATCCTATCTCAGACAGTTGTACTTTTACTTTTGGGGTCTGGCTTTAGCCAGCTGGTTGTATATTTGTGGTGAGCTGGGAGAGAGACTTGTACTTTATTTTACAGTCATTTTGTATTTTTACTTCCAGTTCAGTCTGAGATGTAGTATTTTCAGTTCAACTCTGTTTTATTGCTCTATTATTGTATCTGTTTGATTTGAGGAGGTTACCGGCGCTTCGTGCATGCGGAAAATTCCGTGTGCATGGCGGATCTGTAGACGAGCCCGAGTTCTGGTTTACACTCGGGGCGTGACATCACCGCCAACCACGACTCTGCCTCCAAAGGCTCCAAACTCAATCCTACGAATCAGGACGGGTCAAACAACCGAAATTGGCTCAGTCGATCAGAGTAGCCGAAGCAACACCTTCTGCTGCCAGTGTATCCGCCATAGGCACAACCGGCTCGGAAGAAGGGGTCTGGGCAGCAGTAGCCAGCGTAGCTGTCTGCTGCGCTATCTGCTACACCAGATCGGTGAGCGCCGACAGCTGCCCTGCCATATCCTGCACTTGCTGCCGAAGTAACTGATTCTCGGTAGCCAACGAAGTCTCCGCAGCTGTTGACCTCGCCCCATCCTCTCCTCTGTCATCAGTCGACGACCTAGTACGGGCCATAATCTATACACACAAATTACGGAGTTAAACTAAAATTTAATCGACAGAGTACCCGAGTCATACAGGAAATACATCCAAATACTCCCACGCTCTCACGTATTTAAGACTTTGGTTATTTCATAGGTCAACCGCATGTAATATTGTATACCGTGGATGTTGGACACAATTTAAAAGGTAATATCTTGGTTGATGTTGTTTCCTCTCAGATACCATCTTAATCTGTCACGCCCCGAGAATAATTTTAAAGCGAAAACTGTTGTATTTTTGGAAGCATATTTTTTTTTTATAAATCTCCCGCTCTGGCACGTGCACAGACCTGCCACATATACAAATTCTTTCTGTACAAACGGACAGAGTCTCTGTTGTATATGCACGGCGTCGCAACCACATATATACATCAACCACGCACATTTAACATATACATAGTGCCAAGTTTAAAATAAACATTCACATAGAAAATAACGCCCACCCGGTCTATCTTAAATTCGAAAGAATAAATCCACAAGTATTAAAAGCAGAGCCCACACGACACTCAGTTTACAAAAACTATTTTTGCAAATCCTTTTAAATTTAAAAACACGCGTCCACACGACGCGTCCAAAAAACGATAACGAAATCATAGTCTCAAAGTGTGTATCTAGATAACTAGTAAAAATACAAATCCGTCTCAGCATCCACATCATCCACAATATCTAAGACCACATGCATTAATAGTAACCAACTGAAATAACCAAGAAAAGGGAAGAAAGAGTGTCACCAGTCTGAAGAATGACTATCACTCCCTAGTCGCAACCTCACCTCTGTCCTGATCCCCACCCCCGACTGAACCTGTCACACAGGGGGAATTAGTGACATAATCATGGTAAGGAAATAAACAACTATAGTAACAACTATAAATAAAGATACTGTATAACAATGGAACACCAAACCGTAAACCGGAACATCCGAGTCTCCATACCGCTACCACTCATATCCCACATGGGAAAAACCAAACATGGCCGCCATGTCGGTCCACTGACCTCAGGCAATAAAATAGTCCCGCTCAGTAGCCGGTGCAAAACAACCCCCACTGCAAAATTGCAGCACCGCAAATAGCCGCAAGGGTCCCCTCACGCAAATTGCCGCGTAGGGATCATGGGACAAACATACCACCTCTTCGAAAAAGTACACCGATACGGTGGCCAAATCGCTGATGTGCGTGAAAGCGCCAAGAGCATGACGATCACAAACCATGAACAAAACTCTCTTGCGACAACTAGTCGTCCAAGTATAGCAAATATATGTCAGTTAATAATAAAAGGATAAATCAATTAGTTCTTATCCTGTTTAGTGTACCGTACCATCACATTATCCATAACCATGTCTGTACCCTACTGTCAAAACAAATGGCATCAAATAACCATAAAGAAGAAGAGAAAAGTTGAATAAACCCATTCAACATCCTTCTCTACTTCGGATTAGGGTACCCACCTCAACGGAGACAATCAACCGCACACACGACCCTCCTGAGCCTTCGGAATCCTACCCGGACTGTATGCGACAGACGAAGCTCCGGTGGTGAAGGAAAAGTGTGGGTTATGAATAATATGGATCTGAATAGGGGAAAAACCACCTAGAGGGGGGGGTGAATAGGTGAAAATAATAAACACACCAAATCGTTGCGTAAAAAATGACCCAATGCGAAAAATAAATAAAGTACGCAAGATTTACGTGGAAAACTCCGTCACAGGAGTAAAAAACCACGGGACCGACAACACGGCGAAATCCACTAAGATTAAACACGTACAAGGTGATTTACCGTAACCCTACGACTCAACCTTTTCCATACGCTCCTAGTTGATCTTCTCCGCTCGCTCCGAACGCTCCTCGAATCCACGATTTGCGTCCCAACGCCGAATCCACAACGTTCAATCGAATCCACGGTCTTCACCAATGCGACACGTCTCGATCACACGAACGCGCCTCGCTCCGAATCCACGAGAGCGGTAGCACCTTGAATCCACAAGGCCACACGAATCCTCGCACCGATTCTTGGTAAAATCGTTGTGTTTGTTTGGTGATGATCCTCCGAATACTTAGATCAAAGATAGATAAGGAAATACCATCTAAGTATTCTTCAATTTGATTCTACGAAAAATAGGAGTTTGGAGACCCTAGAATCAAATTGAACAATATAGATGAAGAAACATGAATTTAATCGTGTTTTCCTTTCTTCTCTATATTTGTGGATTTTTCTATAATTTATCGATTATCTCGATTAATTCTCCGTCTTTGGATTCACCCTAAAAGATGAATGTAGGGTGTATTTATAGGTTAGAAACCTTTGGAAGGAGATAAGCATCAAAAACTTACTTAACAAAATTTTTGCCGCACGACAGTCCGGACTGGATTTGGCTGATCCGGACTATCATCTTTTTCCAGCAAAAATCCTGAAAAAATAGTTCGGGGTCCGGATTGGAATTTCCTTATCGAGATCTGACCTGTAAACCTGCAAGAGAAGACATTAAAACAAAATGTTCAATCTAGATCTGACCTGTCCGAGCTGATGCAATCCAATTTGTTTAAAATTTCCTTGAGCAGTCTTGATATTCTTGAACATTTTCTTTTCATCTGTTGATGTCCAGAAGTGATACGTTGTATGTCAATGGACATTCTGTCTTGTTCTACAAACAATCTCCTCTGTTCTTGTCGGATGGAAGACATAGATATATCATCCTCTATCGTGTCTTTCCTAGAGGTCGAAGGAGGTAGCGAGGATGCAGATGGTGCATTTCTACCTTCAATCCATGAAGATTCTCTAGGAAGAGATTGTTCTCTGGCGAGGGGTTCATTAATGTGAATTCCACTGCCCCTTGGACTCTTCTGTCAAGCATACTGCTTGATCGTTGAGCAAGACTTCATCGGCTTTTTGTTCTTTAAAGCGAACCTGTCTTCTTCATCAACAACCTGTTGTATTTCTCTGCAAATTTCTTCCCAATCTTCGTCGTCTGATTTTGAATCATTTTGAAGGACATTCTTCGCTCTTCCTGACTTGCTTTATCTTGCTCCTTTTTAATTAGCGCTTGTGTGCCAACCATTGCGACAAAGAGCACTATTATCCAACCAAACACCATCTTGGTTGATAGTTTTAAAAAGAAGTCACCTGTGAGTAAGAACTCAAAGAATATGAAAAATTGTTTAATTTCAAAAATTTGAAAAATCTTACCCAAACAATTTTTATCATGTAGAGAGACTAGGAATCAAGTTAGTTTTGCAAAAAGAATTTTAAAAATAGATCAATCACATGATTTTCGAGAATTCTCAAATTTTGCCTTAAAACCGAATTTTTAGAAATCGAAGTCTAAAAATTCGTTAATCAAATGAATACAAGGCATAGAAACAAAACTAATGTATCCAGAGTTCTTATTTCAAAAGAAATTTGACCAAAAACCATGCAAAATTGAAGATTAGCCATGAAATTCTTCACATATTGATGAACAAAAGAAAAAATAGTGAATAAATCAAGTTTTGATCAAAAGAATTTACTTGGATCGAGTGAAAACAGATTGCAAAAGATCAAAAAACTTCTTGATTCTAGAGAGAGAAACTCTAGGAGGCTAAAAACAAAAGTTTAGAAAAGAATAGAAATCAAACGATCCTTCGTTTCTATTAAAACCTAGCCGCGGTCCGGATCGGGTTGGAGTTCAGTCCGGATCGACTTCGCGCAGGAAATCCCATCGTTCGTGATCCGGACTGAGTCCATCCAGTCCGGACTGCCTGCAACTTTTTCTCCAGAAAAATTTGTACAAATTCCAGAAAATCCAGAAAAAGTATGTAAGCATTCTTGCATATCAACTTTAAACAAAAAGTATCGTTTCACATCAAAAGAAATAGATTATGCTAAATCTATCATTAATACTCAAATAATGAAACGAAAATTTATAAAAGTTATATCCTTTAAAGTTGAACAAGTTCAAAACATCAATCACGATCTAATGAGTAATGCGTTTATCAAATCATCAATTTAGTAAAGAAAATGAAGCACGAAGATCGATAGATGTTTGAAATCCCAAATAAATTAGATAATTTATCTAGTCAATATATTTTAGGGAAGTGGCTCTTTGAGCATCTTTTAATAAAAATCCCACCTTATACCAACCTTGGAATTCGACAAAGTCAAGTATTCCAAAAAGCATTTTAATAAACAATACTCACCATGCTTGGTAAACATGTGGTAGCTGCACACAGTACTCGGACGACCGAGGTGGTAGCTCTTTCCTCCATGTGGTGGTAGTTTTCACACTCCACTTAAGGATGTAACTCTTTCCACATCTTTTGAGCATGAAACTTTAATAATAAACTCCCCCTCAATTGGCTATCAATTATTTAAGATATGAAGTATTCAACCAAAAATTGATCTCGTGTTCATACTTAACTCAACTATCAAATAAGATAAAAACTATACCAAGAGATCATTGAGAGAGGAATTGACTTTGATCAATTAAAGGTGAACTAATTGATATAAACGATCATTGCATCAAATGAATTATCATGATATCCAAATCATAATAGATTTCTCAAAACATGAAAAGATGCAATTTAAAGTCAATTTTACAAATGCTCAGTTAATGTTCTATACGCAAATAAAAAGAAAGAACAAAAACACAAAACAAAACCTAACCTTAACAAAGGTTCAAAAGAGGTTATTTCAAATAAAGCATTCCAATTGCTTTACGCAAATGAATAAAACGTTAATTTTTTATCCAAAGGTTTTATCAAAATATCGGCTAATTGATCTTCAGTTGAAACATAAGAAATTTGTAAAGAACTTGATTCAACTAGCTCTCTTAGAAAATGATATCTAAGTTCAATGTGTTTTGTTCTTGAGTACAACACAGGGTTTTTTGAAATATTAATGGCACTAGTGTTGTCACAAAGAATTGTTACCGAAGTCACCGGGATGCGGAAGTCACTCAACACACTCTTCATCCAAATCAATTGAGTTGCACAACTTCCCGCTGAAATGTATTCCGCTTCGGTAGTCGAGAGAGCAATGCAGTTTTTTTTCTTACTATGCCATGCAACAAGACAATGGCCAAGGTAAAAGCATGCACCACTCATGCTCTTCCGATCATCCACTGATCCAGCCCAATCGGCATCCGAATATCCTATTATGTCAAGAGATGTGCCCATAGGATACCAAATTCCAAAATTTAACGTACCTTTGATGTACCGGATGATCCGTTTCACTACTTTCAGGTGAATTTCCTTCGGTGCTGATTAATATCTAGCACAAATCCCAACACTGAAGGCAATGTTCGGGCGACTAGCCGTAAGGTAAAGTAGACTTTCAATCATGCTTCGGTAAAGTTTCTCGTCTACTTTTTCTCCGTGAGATTCACATCCAAGTCCCTTATTGCTAGTTCCCATGGGAGTCGGAAAGTCTTTAGAATCTTCTAATCCAAATTTCTTGACCAACTCCTTCGTATACTTGGATTGACACAAATGAATGCCCTCTTCAGTTTGTTTTACTTGGAATCCAAGAAAGTATGTCAACTCGCCCATCATGGACATCTCAAATTCGCTTTCCATTGTTTCGGCGAATTTTGAAGCATCATTATTCCTTGTAGCACCAAACACAATGTCGTCCACATAGATTTGTCCTACAATGAAGTTGTCTTGAAAGTGCTTCACAAATAATGTCCGATCGGCTCCCCCTCGAGTATAGCCCTTTTCCAAAAGTGCTTTGTCAGTCTTTCGTACCATGCTCGCGGTGCTTGTTTTAGACCGTAAAGAGCCTTTTTCAATCGAAAAACATGGTTTGGAAGTTTATGATCAATGAAACCTTTTGGTTGAGCAATATAAACCACTTCATTTAGAAAACCATTTAAAAACGCGCTCTTAACGTCCATTTGAAATAATTTTATTTTAAAATGACAAGTAATAGCAAATAAAATACGAATCGACTCGAGACGGGCTGTGATGACCTGGATCTCCGCAGAGCTGTTGTAGAGTGATTAGTGGCTTCTGGGGGGCCTGTACTGTGTGTTGGAGGTGTTTGTGCACCAATTGGACACAAGTGGCGGACTTCGGGCTTAAATGGATCACGTGGGTGATCGATTAACTCCGTCGGATCTTTAGAAGTGGTTTCGCGCGAAACGGATATTAAAATTGAGCTCAGCGCGAAGTTTGGACAAAAGAACACCTTTCTGGATGCCTTCGGCAAATTTTGGAGTTAGAATTTGGCAAAACAGACATCAAATTCGGATTCAGCGCGCGAAAACGATAAAAATGGACTATCTACTTGATATTTTGCGCAACTGGTTACTGTTCACGCCGGAACAGTAACTCCGGCGGCCGGCGGGCAGCGGCGGGCAGCGGCGGAGCGCGGCGGACGGGCTCGGGCAGGCGGCGGAGCGGCCGCAGGCAGCGCGCGGGCAGGCGCGCGGAGCATGGGAGCGCGTTGGACACGTGGCGCCGTGCGGTAGGGTCGGTTCAGTGGGCTCGGTCCACGGAGTTCGTGCGGCGGTGCAGGGTTCTGAACGGCGGTGCAGGGTTTCGGGCGGGAGACTCGTGTCGACCCCCGGTTGGCTGGCGCTGGGTGCGCGGTCCACGGAGTTCCCCGCGCGGGTGCATGAACCCGGCGCAGGGACACGTGGCAGCTTCCAGTTGGCGGGCTCTGGAAGGCGGGATTCACCGAGGCGCGGGAGGTGGCCTCGGGAACCGTGCCTGGCAGGGGCGCCAGGCGGCGTGCCAGGCGGCGCGCCAGGGTTGGTCGGGGGGCCTTAGTGCGGGCCAGGTGGAGCCCTGTGATTCGCGGGCAACACCCACGGCGTTGACCGGGAGTGGCCACGCGGCGGCTCGCGTGCGGCGGGAATTGCTGTCGCCTGTTCAGGTGACGTGGCGCTTCCCGGGCGTTCCGGGCGCTCGTCACGGGCCGGCCCTTAGGGCTTTCGGGCGCTCGAAATCGGGCCTTGCGCCCGAAAGTTGGGACAAATTCGGTATTTCCGGATTTGTTGTTTTGGGCCTATAAATAGAGCCCGAACTTCTCCCTGTAGCTCTTTTTCTGGCCGGTTTCTTGCAGTGTGTTCTTCACGAGATTTCCTCCTCTCCCAGAGCCGGTTCCATCTGCAGATTCCTGGATTTTTCTGCGGCACGCATCCTGAGGTTTTCATTTTTATGGCGCGGCGCGACGCTCGTTCGTTTGTGATCTTCTTCGTCGCATTTTGGTGCGAGGACTCCCCCGGCTTACTCCGACCACCGTTTTCGTCGATTCTTGCGCCATCGTCTTCACGACAGGTAGGGCTACGTTTCCCGTGCTTACTGGTTTTTCCCATTCTGAGTTTTCATGGGTTTTTTGGATCATCTTGTGACCTCATTTTCTGGGGCGGAGTTTTGGAGAGCGATGCAGTATTTTGACAATATCTTCGCGCACAGGCATCGGATTGGGGTGATTCAAAAGGCGTTTTGCATCTACACATCGCGAGGAATATCTCCAAATTTTCTTGGAATTTTCTGAATTTTCCACGAAGGTGAAAAGTTCCTGTTTACAGAACCTTGTGATTCAGATTTTGTGATTGGTTTATTTCGGGGTGGTTCCCTTGTCGAATTTGAGTCTCAGCGTAGGAAACTCGGATTTGAACGTGCAGGTACTCATTTCGACCGGTTCGTCGCGAGGATCGTGACAGTATTTTTCCTGGAATTTTTCGAGCAGATCTCGTAGGTGAAAAAGGCAAAACTGTGGACTATTGTGTTTGGGACCGATTTTGTGTGAGCATTGTATGTTAATTGTGTATGTCCTTTTGGGGTGCTTTGTGCAGTGTGGTGGTGATTGCTTAGACCGGGCGTGGACTTCACTGTTGGGACCAGGACTTAGCGCTCGAGGTGGGTGGTTGTTGCTTACCTCTATTTTGACATGCTCACTAGGAATATTAAAGTGACCCCCTTTACTTGGACATCTTGATTAATCATGATCGGGGTTGGGTTTATGCATGCCTGTGTGGGGATTGGGTTGCTTTGATAGCGTTTAACCTTGCATGTGGAATGGAATATTTATTTTGGACTATATGATTATCCTGTTAGTGGTTCTACTTGAGGGTAGGTGACATGCATAGGTGGATACTGTTAATGATCAATGACTTAAATTATATTTCCTTGAGAACACTTGCATGCTAGTATGGACATCTAGATAGGCCATCTTTTATCGCTACACTTTCATGCTGGAACTTGACTTAGGAGAAACCTTGTTGGTTTCTTTTCTCCTTTCGTTAGTCAGGTGGTTCTTGTTGCTCGGGTTTGAGCAGGGGTTTGGGATAGTGTAGCCGGGGCCTGGATTGTGGATTATGGGTTTTGGCGGCGACCGCGGATATTGGGCGGTTGACCGGATGTCGGTTATAGGACATCGGTGATAGGGCATGATTATGGACTAGAGGGTTTTGTGGCAACCACGGATAGTAGGCGGTTGACCAGATGTCGGATGTGGGACATGATTGTGATTGTGGGTTATTCCGACGACCGCGGATATTGGGCGGTTGACCGGAGGTCGGTGGTGAGACCTGGTCGTGGATTTTGGGGTATTGCGGCAATCGCGGATATTGGGCGATTCACCGGATGGTTACTTTTGCATCTAATTGGGAATCAGTTTTCTTTTAGTGGAGGGTTGTGTTCCACTGGGGCTTTATAGTTGTGATCCAGTCCTGCTTTTGTTACTTATCACACCGGCGCGGTTATTGCCCGGTGATGCTTTCCTCGTGTGGATCGCTCCTCTCGAGTTCCCCTCCGGAGGCCGGGGCCAGACAGTTATGGACAGTTTTGCTATCACATCGGCGCGGCTTACTTGCCCGATGATGAGGGCGGCAGCAGGAGTTTTGCTATCACATCGGCGCGGCTTACTTGCCCGATGATGATGGCGGTACAAATTGGGTTCATCTGGGACGGTTGGTTATTGTTGCATACGGTTATTCCAGTCTAGGACTGTATTTTAGAGGCATAGTAGTGTTAGATTTCCCTTTTACAGCAGTTTCATTTCTTACCACTCTTCTTTCCTTTTTGCCTCTGGTAGACCTAGTGGGTGTGTCAGAGTTTGAGGTTTTACCCACTAGGGGAGGCTACTGGTTTACTAGTAGTTCTCACCCCCATTCTTCTTTCCTCTTTTTCTTCTCCCTTGTTTTGCAGTGTCTTCTGCGGGTGTTGCTGGGCTTTCAGCGGCGGGTCGAGGAGAGAGGACGGCTGAGTAGATAGATCTCGAGGCAGGATGAGCGGGTTAGCTGGACTGTTGATGTACCCATGTTTCCTCAGACGGTTGTACCTTTACTTTTTGGACTGGCTTTTTCCAGCAGGTTGTATTTATTTTGGTGAGCTGGGAGAGACTGATGTATCATTTATACAGATGTATTGTATTTTATTTCCAGCTTCAGTCTGAGATGTATTAGTTTTTAGTTCAGCTCTGTTTTTATTGCTCTTTTATTATTATCTCTTATATCTGAGCAGGTTTGGCGCTTCGTGTACGCGGGAAATACCGTGTGCACGGCGGATCTGTAGACGGGCCCGGGTTTCGGTTTACACCCGGGGCGTGACAGATTAGGTGGTATCGGAGCTTTGGGATAGGTCCGTTGGGACTTAGGAAACCCTAGGCTTTTGGGCGGACCCTAGGATGTTAGTGCGTGAGAGACGCGACATTTTGCGAAAGTCGGTGATTTATTTATTTAACTCTTCCTGTGGGTGAAGAGGGATCGACATATCCTATTTTTGTGGGACAGTTATGTTGGCTGCAGACAACATAAAGTTACAAAAATAGGGGGATGTCTTTGACTTTCGCTAGATTGGGTCGAGTGTTTGGGGTGTGCTGATTTGCGGTTTTGTCGTGGTGAGCGGTGTCTCCCCGACGTTGGGCCCTGACCCGGGTGCACCTTGGTGCGGCAGTTGGGTCTGAGCTGGTTGTTTCGAGCCGGATACCCAGATTGGAGTCTGAGAGCTCCGGACCCGAAGGGTAGGAGTGTTGGAGGCAGATCAGCGGAGCAGTGACACAGTTGTCGGAGCAGCGCAGTGGCACAGTTGTCGGAGCAGTGGCACAGTTGTTGGAATAGCGCAGTGGCACAGTTGTCGGAGTAGCGAGTAGCCCCCTCCGTGCCAACGTTTATTGTTGGGGCACCGAGGCAGGGTGGATAGTTGACAGCGGGTAAGCTGTGGGATTGCGACGATCGAGTGAGCCAGTTTTGGCGGATGAGTCATTCCGATTCGTGGGATTGAGTATGGAGCCCTTGGAGGCAGGGTCTTGTTCGGTGGGGGATAGAGAGTACTTGGAGGCCTTTTATGTCAAGAGTTAATGCAGTTGCTGAACTGCACGCTCCATGTGTAGAGGGACGGGGCGCATAGGATATGAGTGTTTGAGAGTGGATTGCGCCAGGATACCTTTTAACTCATTGGGTCCCTCCAGTACGGATTATGGACGCCTTATTGGAGTAGGCGCCAGGTATGGAGCGTGGCATTGTAGTTCCTTTGGATTGGGATCTACCACTTGAGGCGAGTTCTGATTGAGGCGCTTGGCGCCGGGTGATGGAGGACAGATCAGTCGGAGGAGGCATTCCCGATTTCTTTTTCCAGGATAGTGGATTTCTGAGACTGTCGGAGCACATATGTTACAGCGGTCGGTGTGGTGGTAGGTTTGAGTTGTCCCGGACTTTTGGGTTCGTATCTTCTTGATACGGGAGAATTCCCTTCTTGGTGGGTAGTGCTTTTGCTTCATTGCTTGGGTTAGGGGGCAGGATGGTCACCACGCGCACGGGAGGCTTATTTTCCCGATCGCGCTTAGCATGTGGAGGAGAGTTGTTGGTCCTGCCCGGTGCAGCTTGAGTCCTGGATTTTGCCGGTAGACCTGATGGTCTTGGCTCAGCTGCGGGATGTTGTTGGTGTACTTGTTGGGCTGGCTGGTTCGGTTTTCTTTCGCGCCGGTTGATTATGCCGCGAGGACAGTTTTCTTGGGGAGCCAGGCCCGGAGGTGTTGGTGTACCTGAGTTGCTTGAGGGTTATCTTCCCCTCTATGGTTTTGACTTCGTGAGCGAGGCGGATGTTTCGCAGTGGATGAGTAGCCTTTTTGGCTGGTATGGTTGAGGGGCCTACGGCGGCGCCGGGACTCGGGGATACCCCCTTTGGTTGCGAGTTCCCGGCTGTTCTCCTATCGGAGTTGTCTAGCATGTCACTAGTTTGAGAGTTGAGGACACAACTCCAGGATTCGATGTTTTGGGAATTTTGTCAGACCAAGTGTGTCGCCTTTGGGGGCGCCGGTGCTAGTCGAGATGTGGAAGGTTGGTTCACTTCGGCTTTGCGTGGATCCCCGGGAATTAGATGAAGTGACCATCTGGAGCTAGCACCCTTGTCGAGCATGGAGGATTTGATTTACCGGTTGTAAGGGTCCCGGGTCTTCCTGAAGGTTGATTTGCAATCTGGTTTTCTCGACTGCATATGGCTGTGTGTTGATGTCGGAGAGTTGGGAAATTGCTTCTACACCCCGACGGTTTAAAGATTTGAGATCAGAGTCTACGTGATCAGTTGGGGGACTTATATTGGATACCTTGGGAGTACAGAGGTATTGGGATCAAGCTTTTGTACCGATGGACTTGTGGTTGGATTATCGGGGCCCTGGGAGGAGCGGATGCCTGTACAGATGCAGGCTACTTGGTAGCTCGAGCGGTAAGCCCAGCTGTACTTGGATGAGGTGGTGCGGTTTTCTGGAATGCCCGCCTCTATTTTGTTCTAGTTAGAGACCCGAGGATTGTATCGCGTCTCTGGATGAGGTATTAGACAGCCTTGGGAGCTTGAGTGGTGGATGATTGGATATTTACCCCCTCTATTTGGTTGAGGTTCCGGGTTGAGGAATGATTTTAGTTTCGAGGATGAAACTTTCTTTTAGTGGGGGAGGATGTGATGACCTGGATCTCCGCAGAGCTGTTGTAGAGTGATTAGTGGCTTCTGGGGGGCCTGTACTGTGTGTTGGAGGTGTTTGTGCACCAATTGGACACAAGTGGCGGACTTCGGGCTTAAATGGATCGCGTGGGTGATCGATTGACTCCGTTGGATCTTTAGAAGTGGTTTCGCGCAAAACGGATATTAAAATTAAGCTCAGCGGGAAGTTTGGACAAAAGAACACCTTTCCGGATGCCTTCGGCAAATTTTGGAGTTAGAATTTGGCAAAACAGACATCAAATTCGGATTCAGCGCGCGAAAACGGTAAAAATGGACTATCTACTTGATATTTTGCGCAACTGGTTACTGTTCACGCCGGAACAGTAACTCCGGCGGCCGGCGGGTAGCGGCGGAGCGCGGCGGGCAGCGGCGGAGCGCGGCGGACGGGCTCGGGCAGGCGGCGGAGCGGCCGCGGGCAGCGCGCGGGCGCGAGCAGCGCGCGGGCAGGGGCGCGGGCGCGCGGGCAGGGGCGCGGAGCACGGGAGCGCGTTGGACACGTGGCGGCGTGCGGTAGGGTGGGTTCAGTAGGCTCGGTCCACGGAGTTCGTGCGGCGGTGCAGGGTTTTGAACGGCGGTGCAGGGTTTCGGGCGGGAGACTCGTGTCGACCCCCGGTTGGCTGGCGCTGGGTGCGCGGTCCACGGAGTTCCCCGCGCGGGTGCATGAACCCGGCGCAGGGACACGTGGCAGCTTCCAGTTGGTGGGCTCTGGAAGACGGGGTTCACCGAGGCGCGGGAGGTGGCCTCGGGAACCGTGCCTGGCAGGGGCGCCAGGCGGCGTGCCAGGCGGCGCGCCAGGGTTGGTCGGGGGGCCTTAGTGCGGGCCAGGTGGCGCCCTGTGATTCGCGGGCGCCACCCACGGCGTTGACCGGGAGTGGCCACGCGGCGGCTCGCGTGCGACGGGAATTGCTGTTGCCTGTTCGGGTGATGTGGCGCTTCCCGGGCATTCCGGGCGTTCCGGGCGCTCGTCGCGAGCCGGCCCGTAGGGCTTTCGGGCGCCCGAAATCGGGCCTTGCGCCCGAAAGTTGGGACAAATCCGGTATTTCCGGATTTGTTGTTTTGGGCCTATAAATAGAGCCCGAACTTCTCCCTGGAGCTCTTTTTCTGGCCGGTTTCTTGCAGTGTGTTCTTCACGAGATTTCCTCCTCTCCCAGAGCCGGTTCCATCTGCTGATTTCTGGATTTTTCTGCGGCACGCATCCCGAGGTTTTTATTTTTACGGCGCGGCGCGACGCTCGTTCGTTTGTGATCTTCTTCGTCGCATTTTGGTGCGAGGACTCCCCCGGCTTACTCCGACCACCGTTTTCGTCGATTCTTGCGCCATCGTCTTCACGACAGGTAGGGCTACGTTTCCCGTGCTTACTGGTTTTTCCCATTCCGAGCTTTTCATGGGTTTTTCGGATCATCTTGTGACCTCATTTTCTGGGGCGGAGTTTTGGACAGCGCTGCAGTATTTTGACGATATCTTTGCGTACAGGCATCGGATTGGGGTGATTCAAGAGGCGTTTTGCATCTACACATCGCGAGGAATATCTCCAAATTTTCTTGGAATTTTCTAAATTTTCCCCGAAGGTGAAAAGTTCCTGTTTACAGAACCTTGTGATTCAAATTTTGTGATTGGTTTATTTCAGGGTGGTTCCCTTGTCGAATTTGTATCTCAGCGTAGGAAACTCGGATTTGAACGTGCAGGTACTCATTTCGACCGGTTCGTCCCGAGGATCGTGACAGTATTTTTCTTGGAATTTTTCGAGCAGATCTCGCAGGTGAAAAAGGCAAAACTGTGGACTGTTGTGTTTTGGACAAATTTTGTGTGAGCATTGTATGTTAATTGTGTATGTCCTTTTGGGGTGCTTTGTGCAGTGTGGTGGTGATTGCTTAGACCGGGCGTGGACTTCACTGTTGGGACCAGGACTTAGCGCTCGAGGTGGGTGGTTGTTGCTTACCTCTATTTTGACATGCTCACTAGGAATATTAGAGTGACCCCCTTTACTTGGACATCTTGATTAATCATGATCGGGGTTGGGTTTATGCATGCCTGTGTGGGGATTGGGTTGCTTTGATAGCGTTTAAACTTGCATGTGGAATGGAATATTTATTTTGGACTATATGATTATCCTGTTAGTGGTTTTACTTGAGGGTAGGTGACATGCATGGGTGGATACTGTTGGGTTATATGTATAATAGGATCTAAATAGGGGAAAAAACACCTAGAGGGGGGTGATTAGGTGTAAACCGTAAACACTCAAAAATCTTTGCGATATAAAAACCCAATGCGGAAAAAATAAATAACACGCAGAGATTTTTACGTGGAAAACTCCAAACCGGAGTAAAAAACCACGGGACCGATAACACGGTGAAATCCACTAGAATTAAACACGTACAAGGTGATATACCGTACTCACAGACGACTCAACCTTTTCCATACGCTCCTAGTTGATCTTCTCCGCTCGCTCCACGACGCTTCTCGAATCCACGATGTGCGTCCAACGCCGAATCCACGGCGTCCAACGTCGAGTCCACGACGTCCGACCGAATCCACGGTCTTCACCTAGTAGCACGCTTCGAATCCACGAACGTACCTCGCTCCGAATCCACGAGAGCGGTTGCACCTTGAATCCACAAGGCCACGCGAGTCCACGCGCCGATTTTGGGGTAAATCGTTGTTTTTTGGGTGGTGATGATCCGCCGAATGCTTAGATTAAGAATAGATCGGAAATACCATCTAAGTATTCATTGATTTGATTCTACTCAGAATGTGAGTATGAAAACCTAGAATCAAATCAATCAATATAGATGAAGAAACATAAGATCAAATCTAGTATTTCCTTTCTTCTCTATATGTGGATCTTAGGCCGTATAAAAGATTATATTTTATTATGACGGCTATTTGGATTATGTGGATTAACCCTAGAAAAAGAATCATAGGGTCTATTTATAGGTTAGAAACCCTTGGAAGAAGATAAGGATCAAAAACTAACCTTTTCTGGAGTTTTTACATGACGACGATCCGGATCGGAGATCGGCGATCCGGATTGCAGTAGCGAGAAAAACAGTCTCCAGAAAAACGAAGGTTCGGGATCCGGATCGAAGTGCTTGATCCGGATCGTTCATACAGTTCACCAAACTTCAACGTTCGGGATCCGGATTGCAGTAGCGTGATCCGGATCGTTCAAATAAATTGGTAAACTCAATGTTCGGGATCCGGATCAAGGGAAGCTACGATCCGGATTGAACTGGTGTATGAACGAACCACCTTCGGGATCCGGATTGAACAGTCTGATCCGGATCCTGAACATGTCCCATGTCCAGTTTTTGATATTTATGCAATAACAAATCCATCCAATTGTTTCTACACTATAAGAAGTATTCAGATCACCAAAGATATTAAGTTAAACATACCTGATCCTTTTGAATTCTTCTTTCTTGAGATTGAGTTAAATGATCCAACTTTCTTTACCTTCAATCTTCAAGACTTAACCGAATTCACGAAATACGCCAACTCAAATTCCGTAACAATCTCCCCCTTTGGCGGTTTCGTGACAAAACAAAGATCCACTCAAGAAAATTCAAAAAGATATTTTTGTTGCTATCACCATACAACAAAAATTTACAATGGAGATCCAAAATAAAATACATGAGTTAAACTCCTAAAACAGACTCTAGACTTAGACATCTGTAATCTCTGCAAAAGAAATCATTCTTGACAAAAGAAATCGTTAGATACCTCAAGAATTTTATATCATTCAAACACCACATACAGAGATGAAGTTTATACTCATTTATACTTACCATGACATTTATACATTCAGATATGTAAACTAATCATAGTTAAAACACCAACATATCTTCTATGCAATCAAAAACCAAATGTCACGTTAGTGAACATCAACTTGTTAGTTATATTACATGCCCAAATAGTTAGTCGAATAGTTAGTCGACACATGCATTCAAACACAGATGAAAACCGAAAGTTGAAGTTCTACCTACCTTTCAAGTTGAGGTTTAAACTTACCTCTATAGTTTCAAGTTTCTCAGTAACCATTGTATCAATGTTTATACTTCTCTCTCCCCCTTTTTGTCACAAAAGTTAGCCAAAAAATTACCAAAATGGAGAGAATAGTGAACAGTTCAAGTATCAAAAGTTTGAGAACTAAAAACTAAAACTAAAATTTGAAAAACCTGCACAAAAAAAGGTTAAAAATCTGCACAAGAAAAGTTTGAGTGCAAATCAATCATCTGAATCAGAGTCTTCAGAGCTCGTGCAGCCCATTTTAGAGAACATCTTTTTCACCAGCTTGTTCATTGAATTGACCTTCTTAGTTATGGTAATATGAGCTGCCGTGATGAGCTCAAGCTCATTGGAAATTCTCTTCTGTTCTTTCGAAATTTGTTCCTGCTCAAAAGATAATCGTTGTTGTTCTTTGTAGATGGATGAGACTGATGCTCCATCCGCAGGTGCGGGTGCTGGTTGTGATGGTGATGCGGAAGTGCCGGTACTGGGTTTCGTTCCGCATGGAGGAACTGGAGTGACATGAGGCAATTTGTGAAGAGACTTGACAATGGTAGACTCATCGATCATGCCCAAGCAGTGATGATAAGTTGTTGAGCTAATATCAACTTGAAATCTCTTTAAGATCCTCATTATAATCAATGGAAATGGGATCCTTTCAGTGGGATGAGGATGCTCAACATATCTCATCATTCTATTCCAAATAATGTATGGAATGTTGATATTTAATCCCATTGCCTCTGACGGATGTCCTAAGAGATACAAAAACAGCATTCGATCCCATCTCAAGACTTTCGTCTGCATATTTGGAAGGATATTGTAACATGTGATAAAGTTTAGGAACCGGTACTCAAGACGAAGTTCTTTGGATTTGATGGACTTCTCCGTTGATTGAGTTCCCTCCAAACATATTCCCTTTATGACCATTTGCCACAACGTGTTTGTCAAAACCTTTCCCTTCAAGTAGTTAACTCCTGTCTTGCTGGCTTGCATTCCCAATACCTCGCCAATTAACTGTGGAGTAATTTTAAACCTTGTGCCTTGGATATTCGTGTAAAACTCCATCGGACCATTTTTATTTTCTCGAAGGTGCCGTGCGTTTGTATAGAAGGTCCTCACGTGATGCAGACAGTATCCAAGCATTTCTGGGAATCGGCATACTTGAATAAGGTTTGCTTGTTGAATCAGAACACCAAACTCGGGGGAGTGATCTCGTAGAGCCTCAATATTAACATGCCTCTCGCCAATGCACTCACGATTCTCAAATGCCCTTAGGCGATCCGCATTAACGAACACTTGCTCCTCACAAGTTGGAGAATCCGGAACTATTGGTTCGTTAATCTCGAGACCTCGTGCTCGTCCAAACCGTCGAGCCAGTTTTTTTCTTTTCATTGAGATAGAGGATGTCATTGGCGCTTTACCTTTGTCAATGGGTGCCTTTCCTTTTGATCCAATGGAAGCCATTTGTTCAGGTTTAACGGGCATTGATTCATCATCATTCGTTAACATGTCCCAGTCTACTTCATCATTATTAGTTTCAGTTTTCGAGTCACTAATCAGATCAAATTCACCTTTTCGTTGAAGTCTCTTGGCTCTTTTCAGTTTATTGGTTGCTCGAGTATGCACCATTGTGACTAACAGCAAGATGATCCATAAGAATTCCATAGCTGTGCGTGCTTTAAGAGGATTAAAATCCTGTGAAGAGCAACTCAAGAACACGAAAAAAAATTGTTAATTTTCAAAAATTAGAAAAATTGTACCCAAACAATCATTATCGTGTAGAGAGACTAAGAATCAAATTAGTTTCGCAAAAGGAAATTTAAAAATAGATCAATTGCATGATTTTGGAAAATTCCCATTATATGCCCTAAAACCGAAATTTTTGAAATCGAAGACCAAAAATCCGTTTATCTTGAGAATACCTAGCATATAATCAAAACTAATCTACCCAGAGTTCTTATTTCAAAAGAAATTTGATCAAAAACCATCCACAAACGAAGTAGATACAAGAAATTCATCACGTTTTGAGGAGGAATAAGAAAAACTGTGAAAAACCGAGATTTTGATCAATAAAACTTACTTGGAACCGAAGAACTTGAGTTTGAAAGCTTCCAAGATGGATGAAATCTAGAGAGAGAGGCTCTGGAAACTTTGGAACAAAAGATTGGAGTAAAAGAAATCAAAACCCTTTTGTTCTATATAAAACCCTAGCCGCGATCCGGATCAGTTCGTGATTACGATCCGGATCGGCTACCCGCAGTGAAAAACTGCGTTCGGGATCCGGATCGGCAGGTCCAATCCGGATCGTCTGCCCGCAGAAGAATATCTGCGTTCGGGATCCGGATCGGCAGGTCCAATCCGGATCGGCTCCAACTTTTTCTTTAGAAAATTTCAGAGAAATTCTAGAAAAACTAGAAAAAGATTGTAAGCACTTTTGTGTATCAACTTTAAATGAAAATCATCGTTTCATACAACAAGAAATAGATTATACCAAATCTATCAATAACATCCAACAAATGAAACGAAAATTTATAAAAATTAAATCCCTTAAAGTTGAACAACTTCAATTACATCTAACTTGATCTTATGAGTAATGCCTTTATCAAATCATCAATTCGGTAAAGAAAATGAAATACAAAGATCAATAGATGTCTGACATCCCAAATAAATTAGATAATATATCTAGTCAATTTATTGAAGAGAGTGGCTCTTTGAGCATCTTTCATTAAAAATCCCACCTTATACCAACCTTGAAATTTTGACAGAGTCAAGTATTTCAACATGCATTTTATTTAATCAAACGAGGAAAACCTTGCTTGGTATACATGTGGTAGCTGCACACAGTACTCGGACGACCGAGGTGGTAGCTCTTTCCTCCATGTGGTGGTAGTTTTCACACTCCTCATTGGGATGTAACTCTTTCCACATCTTTTGAGCATAATACTTTTTCTTTGACTCCCCCTCAATTGGCTATCAATTATTTAAGATATAAAGTATTCAGCCAAATATTGATCTCGATTTCATACTCGACTAAACAGTCAAATAAGATAAAAACTATACCAAGAGATCATCGGGAGAGAAATTGACTTTGATCAAAACAAAGATGAGTTAATTGACATAAATGATCATTGCATCAAATGAAATATTATGATATCTAAAGCATAATAAATTTCTAAAACATATAAAAGGATGCAGTTAAAGTCAATAAAACCAATGCTCAATTAATGTTCTATGTCTAAGCATAGATGATGAACAAAAACACAAAAACAAAACCTAACCTAAACACAAGTTTCAAAAAGAGGTTATTTCAAGGAAAGCATTCCAATTGCTTTACACAAATGAATAAAACGTTTTTGATCCAAAGGTTTTGTTAAAATGTCAGCTAATTGATCTTCAGTTGAAATGTAGGAAATTTGAAGAATATTTGATTCAACTAGCTCTCTAAGAAAATGATATCTAAGTTCAATGTGTTTTGTTCTAGAGTGCAACACAGGGTTTTTTGAAATGTTTATAGCACTTGTGTTGTCACATAAAACAGTTACCGAAGTTGCTGAAATCCGGAAGTCGCTCAACACGCTTTTCATCCAAATAAGTTGAGTTGAACAACTACCCGCTGAGATATATTCCGCTTCGGCAGTCGAGAGTGCAATGCAGTTTTGCTTTTTACTATGCCATGCAACAAGGCAGTGGCCAAGATAAAAACATGCACCACTCATACTTTTCCGATCATCCACAGATCCTGCCCAATCGGCATCTGAGTATCCGATAATATCTAAACTTGTTCCCATAGGATACCAAATTCCGAAATTAATGGTTCCTTTGATGTACCGGATGATCCGTTTCACCGCTTTCAGGTGAACCTCCTTTGGTGCTGATTGATATCTCGCGCAAATCCCAACACTAAAGGATATGTCCGGGCGACTAGCTGTGAGGTAAAGTAGACTTCCAATCATGCTGCGATAGAGTTTCTCGTCTACATTATCACTAAGAGATTCACTTCCTAATCCCTTATTGCTAGTTCCCATAGGAGTAGGAAAATCTTTAGAATCTTCTAATCCGAATTTCTTTACCAACTCCTTTGCATACTTGGATTGACACAGATGGATGCCTTCACCATTTTGTTTCACTTGCAATCCAAGAAAGTATGTCAGTTCGCCCATCATAGACATCTCAAATTCGCTTTCCATGGTTTCTGCGAATTTAGAAGCATCATTATCCTTTGTTGCTCCAAACACAATGTCATCGACATAGATTTGTGCAACAATGAAGTTATTTTGATAATGCTTCACAAAGAGAGTCCGATCGGCTCCCCCTCGAGTATAGCCCTTGTAACACCCCCGGAATTTGGATTAGTCCTCTATATAAATGATATAATAGGACTAAATCTCTAACCCGGCTATAGCATTTTGGATGGTAGCAAGATCCAAGAGGAACATGAGAGTTAAGCGTGCTAGAGCTAGAGTAGTTCTAGGATGGGTGACCCCCTGGGAAGTGGGGCGTCACAGTTGGTATCAGAGCCATTCACCAGCCGGAAATGTGAGATGAGTCTCGGCTGAGCCAGGGTTATATAGCGGGTAGAGCGAGGCTCCCCGGCTAATGACCGTTGTGAGTGGAGTGCAGCTCCTCACAAGGTCGGCTAAGGCTAGCGAGACGAGTCTCATATCGCCTGGTGCTTGTGAGTGTGCTTGAGCCTGACGTGGACGTCAGGGCTTAAAGGGGGGAAGAATGTAACACCCCCGGAATTTGGATTAGTCCTCTATATAAATGATATAATAGGACTAAATCTCTAACCCGGCTATAGCATTTTGGATGGTAGCAAGATCCAAGAGGAACATGAGAGTTAAGCGTGCTAGAGCTAGAGTAGTTCTAGGATGGGTGACCCCCTGGGAAGTGGGGCGTCACAGCCCTTCTCCAAAAGGTGCTTTGTCAACCTTTCGTACCATGCTCGCGGTGCTTGCTTTAAACCGTAAAGAGCCTTTTTCAAACGAAAAACATGGTTAGGTAGTTTACAGTCTACAAAACCTTTCGGTTGAGCCACATAAACTTCCTCATTTAAAAACCCATTTAAAAACGCGCTCTTAACGTCCATTTGAAAGAGTTTTATTTTAAAGTGACAAGCAATAGCGAATAAGATACGAATGGACTCGAGTCTAGCTACAGGGGCGAACGTTTCATCAAAGTCTATACCTTCTATTTGAGAGTAGCCTTGAGCAACTAAACGTGCTTTGTTCCTGATGATGGTACCATCCTTATTTTTCTTGTTCTTGAAAATCCATTTAGTACCAATCACATTGTGTTGCTTCGGAGGCGTCGTTAATTCCCAGACTTTGTTGCGTTCAAACTGATGGAGCTCTTCCTGCATTGCTTCAATCCAGTAGTCATCCTGAAGAGCTTCATCGACGTTCTTTGGTTCGATCGTGGAAACATAGCATGCGAATCCACAAACCAACTGTCTCCGAGTCTTGACTCCTTCTTGTGGGTCTCCAATGATGTTTGATTCAGGATGATCCTTGGAGATGCGTAAAGTTTGTTGGAATGGAGTACTCGGAGGCACATGAGATGATTCCTGCACATCAGATAAGCTTGGAGAACCATTAGATGCATCATTAATATTGGAAGTATTATCATGAGAAGATGCATTTACAGGAGTATCATCATCAAGAGAGATATCAGGGGTAGATTTATCTGATGCAAAGTGAAAAGCTTCATCTACTTTAACATTTATAGATTCTACGATCGTCTTAGATTCCAAGTTAAATACCCGATATGCTCTACTATTTGTAGAATACCCCAAGAAAATCCCTTCGTCACTTCGAGAGTCAAACTTTCCAAGATTTTCACGGTCACGTAAAATGTAACATCGACTCCCGAAGATACGAAAATATTTGATGTTGGGTTTTCTACAACACCATAGTTCATATGGTGTATTTAACGTTCCCGGGCGCAAATAAACTCGATTAATAACATAGATTGCAGTGTTCACAGCTTCAGCCCAAAAATATAGCGGTAAATTCCGGCTATGAAGCATAACACGTGCCATCTCTTGAACAACCCTATTTTTGCGCTCGACAACACCATTCTGTTGAGGTGTATAGGGTGCTGAGAATTCATGCTTAATGCCGTTGGAAGTGCAAAAGTCAATGAATTTAGAGTTTATGAATTCTCCACCTCTATCACTTCTAACACGAATGATCTTTTCATTCTTTTCAATCATAATACGAAGGCAAATCTCGTGAAAAGAATCAAAAGTATCAGCTTTCTCTTTTAAAAATGCTACCCAAGAATACCGAGAGAAATCATCAACCAATAAGAAAATATACCATTTACCTCCCAAGGATGGTTGACGTGTTGGCCCCATTAAATCCATATGCAATAATTCCGAGGGTCGTTTGGTACCGACGTGATTCAGGTTCTTGTGTGCAGCCCTTGATTGTTTTCCCTTAAGACAACCACCACACACAACGTTTTGTTCAAGTGAAAGTTTAGGAACCCCCTTGACCACGTCCTTGTTTGAAATTCTAGCAAGTTCCTTAAAGTTTATGTGTCCTAGCCTTTCATGCCAAAGTGTTACATTATCCAAAGAGGCTAAGTTACAATTTTCAGAAATTTTATTCGGAACAACATAACAATTGTTTTCAGATCTAACCCCTTTTAAAAAGAAAACATGATCCTTATCAGTTACAATGCATTCAACAGATGAAAAATTAACAGAAAAACCATTGTCACAAAGTTGACTGATACTAATGAGGTTAGTCTTAAGCCCATCAACAAATAACACATTATTCAGAATCGGGCCATCTGGAATAGCTACTGTTCCTTTTCCAACAATTTTGGAAGACTGACCGTCTCCGAAAACTACAAGTCCTCCGGAAATTTTCTCAAAATTTTGAAAACAGTTTTTGTCACCGGTCATGTGACGGGAACAGCCGCTATCCAGATACCAAGACGAATTATCATATGCATGCAAGGAAATATTTGTTACAAGACAAGGGAAGATTTCACCTTTGCGTACCCAAACCTTTCGAGTTTTGGTGTACGTCGGAAGTGATTGTGAGGTTGATACCTTTGGTGAAAGCGTCTTGTTTGATCCATCGCTTTTCCTTGACGGCGTCGTCTTGTCTGATGAACTACCAAGGCTTTTTCCTTTCGAATAATTTGCATTTGCTTTCCGAGGAATTACCCTTTTGGTAGTCGTTGCAAGAGGTGCTTGAGTTGAGCGTTTGGCTCCCATCTTGCAATTTCTCCTTGTGTGCCCTGCACAATTACAACGAAAACATACCTTGATGCTTGACGATTCCGAAGAGGGGGAAGTAGGTTTGTTGTCGTTGTTTGTCGTGAATTCCGGTGTCGGAGGAGGAGATACCGACTGAGGCACAAAAATTGTCCCAACCAAACTAAAATCGTCTTTAGTTCGATTGTATCCGAGGCCGAACTTGTTTGATTGACCAAGACCAAGAAGCTTATCCAACTTACTCCTTCCTGATGAAAATCGCTGCAAGTCATCCTTGAGTTGGAGAATGGTCTCTGTCATTTCCAATTTTTCCTGTCGAGCCTCGCCGTTGAGCTTCAAGAAGTAATTCCCTTTGTTAACCATATCTATATAATTCTTCTCGAATTGCTCATTGGACTTTTGAAGGGAAACATTTGCTTTTATCAGATTATCCCTTTCCACTTCAAGATCGGTCGTGAGAGAAGTTACCCTTTTTAGTTCTTCTTCGAGATCCTGCAATCTCCCTCTCAACCCCTTGTTTTGCTTAGCCAGTTTCTTTGAATCCCTCAAAAGTCTGTGGTAGGCTAGAGCAAAATCTTCACCTTCCGAATCATCCGATTCATTGTCCGTTGCATTCTTTTCAACAGTGGAGTTGGACAATGACTCAGATGTACTTGCCATTAAGCACATGAAGGGTGAAGATGTGGACGCGTGGAACGCTGTTGCGTTGTCTTCTTCATCACTTGACGATGACTCATTTGACGATGAGGTGTCATCCCAAGTGACGGCTTGCATCGCCTTCTTCTTAGACGGATTCTTAGTTGGACATTCCGTTGAGATATGGCCGTACCCTCGGCACTTGAAGCATTGGACTTGTCCTTCTGTGCTTTTCTTATCCTTAGAAAAGCCCTCTTGCTTTCTTGACGTGTAACTTGAAGAACCCATGCCTTTCTTCGACTTTACGAAGGATGGAGTTTTGCTTGAATTACCCCTTCGAAAGTTTCGGCGAAATCTTCTTGTCAAGAGAGCGAGCTGCTTCTCAAAGTCCTCCATAGATAAATTCTCGTCATCGCCTGAGGAGGATGAATCCGCGTCTTCTTCTTTTGTTGTTTTCAAAGCATAACCTGAAGACTTAGAAGAGGATGCCTTTCCCGAAGAATAGTTAGTAGGAAATGCCATTTCATAAGTTTGTAAAGAACCAACTAATTCTTCTACTCGGATTTCGTCCGGGTGTTTAATAGTTTCAATGGCTGTAACCTTGGAACGAAATCTTTCAGGAAGAGTTCTTAAGATCTTTCTTACAATTTTAAATTCTGGAATCTTCTCTCCCTTGTTAGCACATGAGTTTACGATGTCTTGCAATCGTGTGTAATAGTCTGTGAACGATTCATTTTCTGCCATGAAAATAGAGTCAAACTTGCTCGTAAGCATTTGCAGTTTCTGAATCTTCACAAGGTTAGTTCCCTCATGCGTAACTTGAAGAACATCCCAGATTTCTTTCGCAGTCTCACATGCCGAGACGCGAGAGAACTCTGTTTGTGATAAGGCATTAAATAAAGCATTAATTCCCTTGCTATTGTAAGAAGATATATCAATCTCTTCCTTGGTCCATTTCGACCTAGGTTTGATGGTGCGAACATCACCAATAAATTCAGTTGGATTAGACCATACTAATTCAATTGATTGCCACACCCGTTCGTCGATGGAAATTAAAAAGGCTTTCATCCGTACTTTCCAGTATGCATAATTTGTTCCATCAAAGAATGGGGGTCTGTTGATGTTTCCACCTTCAACCATTGTTTACAACCCTATTCCCGCTCTGATACCACTTGTTGGGTTATATGTATAATAGGATCTAAATAGGGAAAAAAACACCTAGAGGGGGGTGAATAGGTGTAAACCGTAAACACTCAAAAATCTTTGCGATATAAAAACCCAATGCGGAAAAAATAAATAACACGCAGAGATTTTTACGTGGAAAACTCCAAACCGGAGTAAAAAACCACGGGACCGATAACACGGTGAAATCCACTAGAATTAAACACGTACAAGGTGATATACCGTACTCACAGACGACTCAACCTTTTCCATACGCTCCTAGTTGATCTTCTCCGCTCGCTCCACGACGCTTCTCGAATCCACGATGTGCGTCCAACGCCGAATCCACGGCGTCCAACGTCGAGTCCACGACGTCCGACCGAATCCACGGTCTTCACCTAGTAGCACGCTTCGAATCCACGAACGTACCTCGCTCCGAATCCACGAGAGCGGTTGCACCTTGAATCCACAAGGCCACGCGAGTCCACGCGCCGATTTTGGGGTAAATCGTTGTTTTTTGGGTGGTGATGATCCGCCGAATACTTAGATTAAGAATAGATCGGAAATACCATCTAAGTATTCATTGATTTGATTCTACTCAGAATGTGAGTATGAAAACCTAGAATCAAATCAATCAATATAGATGAAGAAACATAAGATCAAATCTAGTATTTCCTTTCTTCTCTATATGTGGATCTTAGGCCGTATAAAAGATTATATTTTATTATGACGGCTATTTGGATTATGTGGATTAACCCTAGAAAAAGAATCATAGGGTCTATTTATAGGTTAGAAACCCTTGGAAGAAGATAAGGATCAAAAACTAACCTTTTCTGGAGTTTTTACATGACGACGATCCGGATCGGAGATCGGCGATCCGGATTGCAGTAGCGAGAAAAACAGTCTCCAGAAAAACAAAGGTTCGGGATCCGGATCGAAGTGCTTGATCCGGATCGTTCATACAGTTCACCAAACTTCAACGTTCGGGATCCGGATTGCAGTAGCGTGATCCGGATCGTTCAAATAAATTGGTAAACTCAATGTTCGGGATCCGGATCAAGGGAAGCTACGATCCGGATTGAACTGGTGTATGAACGAACCACCTTCGGGATCCGGATTGAACAGTCTGATCCGGATCCTGAACATGTCCCATGTCCAGTTTTTGATATTTATGCAATAACAAATGTAGTGTTCTGGTTTTTCCCTTGCAACTTTCCGATGAATCCACTATGTAGAACACCTAGTGTTGGTGTGTCTGGCCCATGGTGCATCAAAGGGGTGCCACGGATGGACCTTGTGAGACTTTGATAGCTGATTTGGCCTTCGGCTGCAATTGCCGAATTTTAGAAAAGGTTTTGGGCCAATCTGAGGTTGGATTTGGATTCAACGCGGAAAAACGCTTGAAAACGGCTATTTACTGGTTAAATTTGGAGTCCGGATGACCAAAAACGAGCTTCCGGAAGTTTTCGGGGATTTTCGGTGCATGGGGGAGGCTCGTGGACCGGCCTGAGCCACGTGGCGGCCCATTATTGGCCGGCTCACGCAGCTCGGTCCACGGGGGGAGCGCGGCGGGTGCATGGACCGCCGTGCGGGCCACGTGGCGCGTCCGGAGTGGCGGGTGCGCGCGGCGCGGTCCAGGGAAAACTGCGCAGCTGCGGTGGACCGGGGGCACGACGCGTGGCGGCCTGGCATTGGCTGGCCCACGAAGTCCCGGTCCACGGCGCGCGCAGTGGAGGCGCCTCGGTACGGAGCGTGCAGGGTTGGCAGACGCGTGGCCGGCCGCACTCGAGTGCCGCCACGCGTCGGCCCGCGGTTGGCGGGCCGTACCTACCCCCGCTGACTGCGGGGGGACACGCGGCGCGCTGTGAAGACCCTTGCTTTGCTGTCCCCTGTTCGTGCACACGTGGCAGCTCCTGGGCGTTTCGGGCGCGTCGGATGGAAGCCGTCCGACCGGGTTTCCGGGCGCAGTGCGCCCGAATTCTGCGCCCGAAAACCCGGCCCATTAGACATTTGGGCTGAGCCTATAAATAGGCTACCTTGTTTCGTTTGGGGGCTTTTTGGACTCCATTTCTCAGTGAACCCTTCAGAGAAAATTTCCCTCCCTCAGTGTACTATCCTTTGGAGGACTTTGGAGATTTTTGGTGGCACGTTTCCCGAGGTTCACGATTTTTCGGCGCGGCACGACTCTTGTTCTCCGGCGATCCCCTTCGCCCCTTCTCAGTGTTTGGACTCCCCCGACTCACCCCGACATCCGATTTCGCCGATTCTTGCGCCGTTGGACTCACGACTGGTAGGACTTCAACTTCTGTCTTTTGAGGTTCTTCGTTTTCCGTGCTGACCTTGGAGTTTTCCGAGCACCCATTTGACCCATTTTTCCTCGCGGATTTCTGGACAGCACTGCGGTGTTCTTGCCGTATCTTTTTGCTCGGACGTCGGATCGAGGCGATTTAAAAGGCAAAGTTGATCTGCATTCCGCAAGGAATCTCCTGGATTTTTCTCAGATTTTTCTGGATTTTTGCACGAGGGTGAGAATCTCCTGTTTCTGTGGTTCTTTGTTACAGAAATTTGGTACAGTTTGGATTGGGGGTGTTTCCCTTGCCGGATTTTTATCTCAGCGTAGGAAACTCCGATTTGGGCGTGCAGGTACTCGATTCGACGGGCTCGTCGCGAGGATCGCGATAGTATTTTTTCGTGGATTTTTCTGGGTATTTTTCGCAGGTAAAAATTGGAGAATTCTGGACTGAGTTTAAGGGGACAGATTTTTTGGAATTGTGAATGATTAGCTTATGTATTTTCCTTTGGGGTATCTTGTACAGGTTTGTGGGGAGTAGTTGGCTTGGGCGAGGGGTTCGCTTTTGGGTCAGGGAATTAGCGCTCGAGGTGGGTGATGTTGTAAACCTCCTATTTGTGATTTATCACTAGGCCTATTAGAATGCTCTTGATCATGTTGTTGGTAGAACTGTGAGATGGACCTAGCATGCTTGTATGAGATCCTGGTTTCTTCGTTAATAATTGTATTGTTAGAAAACTACAAGTTAGTGATGGTGTTTCCATGCTTTAAATATGTAGTATAATTACTTGGAAATCATGCTAAATCCGTATCTTGTTGAATGTTAAATGAAAGGTTGGGATATGTGGTTAGAGTACTTAAAATGGTTCATTAAGAAAAGGACTTTTGCATGCTTGAATGGTCACCTAGATAGGCCACCTTTTTCTGCTACACTATTATGCTGGAATTGACTTAGGAGAAACCATGTTTCATTCTTTCTTCAGTCACTTAGACATAGGGGATAATATGCTCGAGTTAGAGCAGGGACTGGGATAGTGTAGTCAGTTTTGGGATTTGGGGACAGGCAGGTTTGAGGACAGGGTACTCGCGGCAACCGCGGATTTCGGGAGGTTGACCGGACTTTTATTAGTGCATCAGATTTGGGGATAGGGGACCGGGACTTCTTTAGTAGATGGGTTGTTCCCACTTATGTAGAGTCTTGATCCAGTCCGACTATATCGGGTTACTTGTGACTGTGCCGGTCAGGAGCCGGTCTGTTGCAGTACTTGAGACCGTGCCGGGCGGGAGCCGGTCTGTTGCAGTACTTATGACCGTGCCGGCCAGGAGCCGGTCTGTTGCCTCGGGGATGGGACCGTGTCGGTCAGGAACCGGTCTGCATCCCGCAGCGGAGATGTGAGTTAGTGGGCATAGTAGGCAGTACCGGTGGTTACCGGTGTCTAGATTGGGTTACCCAGGCGGCTTATGTATACTCTGATGTATGCATTTAGCTACTCCTTTAGCGTATTACTTGGGAGGCATCTTACTGATAGCTTGTATCAGTTGTTATACGTATAGCATACCACCTTATTTTAGCTCTCCGCCTCTGGTAGTCCTAGTGGGCAGGTCTGTGGTAGAGGTTTACCCACTAGGGGAGGCTATTGTTTTTATAATAGTTCTGACTCCCACTGTTTTTCCCTTTTCTTGTCCCTTTTGTTTTGCAGAGTCTTCTGCTGGAGTTGCGGGACCCTCTACCCAGGATCGAGGTAAGAGGATTGCTGACTAGATAGCCGCTACTTCGAGCTCGAGTTTAGTAGTTTTGTTGTATCCCCAGTACACTCAGACGATGGTATTTTCTTTTATTTTTGGGTCTGGCTACGGCCAGCTGGTTGTATTTATTTCGTGAGCTGGGAGAGACACATGTATATTCTTGAGAGATTATTGTACTTTTATTTCCAGCATTTGTCTGAGATGTACTAGTTTCAGTTTTAGCTCTGTTTTATGCTCCAGCATTATTCCTTTTATTTCTGAGCAGGTTACCAGCGCTTCGTGTACACGGGAACTACCGTGTGCACGGCGGATCTGTGGACGAGCCCGGGTTCTGGTTTACACCCGGGGCGTGACAGATTAGTTTGGTATCAGAGCTTAGGGATAGGTCAGTTGGGACTTAGGAAACCCTAGGCTTTTTGGCAAACCCTAGGAAGGCAGGGCGTGAGTGACGCGATATTTTGCGAAAGTCGGCAATTTGTTCTTAAACTCTTCCTATGAGTGGAGAGGGATTGGCATAGCCTATTTCTGGTGGACTGTTATGTTGGCTGCAGACAACATAAGGTTACAGAAATAGGGGAATGTCCATGACTTTCGCTGGATTGGGTCGAGTGTGGTTTCGTTTACTGACCCGTGGTATCTTGTGTGGCAGGATGCCTCCTAGGCGGCAGATCCCTACTCGGGGTACTCCTACACCCCCGGAGGAGCCGTAGCAGCCCGGGCCTTCTGAGATCAGTGAGCTGAGGGCCATGGTGGCCCAGCTGGCGGAGAGTCACCGCCGACAGGAGCAGAGGTTTGAGCAGTTGCTGGCTCAGGTTGCGGCACCTCCCCCTACTACTGTAGAGGCCCCTGTACCACCGGTTGTACCGCCGGCTATTCCACTTGTCCCTACGGCACCGTCGTCTAGCAGTGGGGCTCAGGGTGTGATCAGGCCATTGACCCCAGCGGAGGAGCAGGAGTTTGCTGACAAACTCGCACAGTTCTGTAAGCGAGGACCACCTAGGTTCTCGGGGCGGAGCACTCACCCAGCGGAGATAGGATCATGGTTAGCATCAATGGAGAAGTTGTTCAGAGATTTCTTCATTGATCCGAGATTCAGAGTACACATGGCCGTACATTGTCTAGAGGGGGATGCAGATGCTTGGTGGCATCGGGTCGAGCCCTTAGAGTTTCAGATCACCCGACAGCTACCCTGGTCGGAGTTCAGGAGGATGATCCTTGACACTTACTTCTCCACGAGCGTGAAGAAGATGATAGAAGATGACTTGAAGAACCTGCAGCAGGGTAATCGCCCAGTGTGGGACTATTTCCAGGAGTTTACGCAGTTGCTCAACTGCGTACCCTATGTTGCCAGGGATGGGCTGCACCAGGTGGAGCTGTTTGAGACAGGTCTGTGCCCTGAGATCTATACCTTGGTGCACGCCCAGAGGCTTCAGACTTTATCAGAGGCAGTGGATCATGCTCAGTGGGTCGAGAGGGGAGATCATGTGGTCGCTAGGCGCGGAGGCTTGGTCGCTCAGAGTTCTGAGAGGAAGCGGCCAGCGCCAGACGATGGGGGACAGGCCAGTTCATGGAGGCCGCCCCGACCGCTACCGCCTCAGTTTACGGGCCGTGGGCGTTCGGAGCGGCGAGGGCCTGGGGGATCCCAGAGGCCCCCGCAGCAGCAGCAGCATCAGCAGCCCCAGCGACAGCAGCAGCACTCGCAGCAGCAGAGGTCGCAGTCGCGACAGCAGGGGTCACAGCGGTAGAGGCAGCAGCAGCAGCAGTCGACGCAGCCCCGGTCTACAGTTGGGTGTGTTTTCTGCAGGGGTCAGCACCCCTCCGATACTTGTGAGATGAGGCACGGTCGCTGTTTCAGATGTGGGCAGTCAGGTCATCGGCGAGCTACTTGCCCTTTTTCGACATCGTCGGCTCCTTCCTCAGCATCAGTCCCTTCGGTGCCCCAGCAGCGGCCTTATGCTCCAGCGAGCAGGGCTCCTTCTTCCCACCCTGCCGATTACCGACCACCAGCTCAGAGCGGACGGGTTTATGCCGCCCAGGTGGAGGACTCCTCGGCAGCCGACCACGTGGTGGCAGGTATTATTTTACTCCTCGGCATTAGAGCTCGCACTTTATTTGATACCGGTTCATCACATTCTTTTATCAGTAGAGCATTTGCATCATCGCATGGACTAGAGTTAGGTCGGTTGCCGCATGCATTAGAGGTACAGATTCCCGGTCATGTTTTGCATGTAGAGGAGTGTTGTTGGTCTTGCCCTTTGCAGCTTGAGTCTTGGATTTTGCCAGCGGACCTGATGGTCCTTAGTCAGCTGAGAGATTTTGACGTTGTACTGGGGATGGATTGGCTGGCTCGCTATTTCGCGACGATTGATTGCGCCGCGAGGACTGTTACTTTTAGCGAGCCAGGCCAGGAGGTGTTCGTTTACAGGGGGTGCCAGAGTGCTTTCTTTGCCTCTGTGGTTTCGACTTCTCGAGCGAGGCAGATGATGCGCAGTGGATGCGTGGCCTTTGTGCGTCTGTGGTTAAGGAGCCTACGGCGGCATCGGGACTCACGGATATTCCTATTGTCCACGAGTTCCCGGATGTGTTTCCTCCCGAGCTGATTCATATGCCGCCGGATAGGGAGGTTGAGTTTTTGATTGACGTAGTTCCAGGAACTGCGCCAATCTCTAAGGCTCCTTACCGAATGGCACCGGCTGAGCTGCGAGAGCTAAAGGCGCAACTCCAGGATTTAATGGACAAAGGTTTTGTCAGACCTAGTGTATCGCCGTGGGGAGCGCCGGTGCTATTTGTGAAGAAGAAGGATGGATCACTTCGACTATGTGTTGATTATCGGGAGTTGAATAAAGTGACCATCAAGAACAAGTACCCTTTGCCGCGCATTGATGACTTATTTGATCAGCTGCAAGGGTCTTGTGTCTTCTCCAAGATCGATTTACAGTCTGGTTACCACCAATTGAAGGTGAAGGCCGAGGACATCCCAAAGACGGCATTCAGGACGCGGTATGGGCATTATGAGTTCACCGTCATGCCTTTTGGATTGACAAATGCCCCTGCTGCTTTTATGGATTTAATGAACAGGATCTTTCGACCATACCTGGATCGGTTCGTCGTTGTATTTATTGATGACATCTTAGTTTATTCCCGAAGCGATGTGGAGCACGAGGAGCACTTGAGGATTGTGCTACAACTTCTGAGAGAGAGGAAGTTGTATGCCAAGTTATCTAAGTGTGATTTCTGGCTTCGGGAGGTTGTCTTTTTGGGCCACGTGATTTCAGCCGCTGGAGTGGCAGTAGACCCGGCGAAGATCGAGGCAGTCCGGGATTGGCCCCGACCGACGACGGTATCAGAGGTCCGCAGTTTCATGGGCTTAGCGGGATATTACCGTCGGTTTGTGGAAGGTTTTGCGAAACTTTCCACACCCCTCACTCGTTTGACACGGAAAGGGATTAAGTTTACTTGGAGTGAGGATTGCCAGAGGAGCTTTGAGGAATTAAAGAACAGATTGATGTCGGCTCCTATCCTTTCCCTCCCCGTTATGGGGAAAGGATACGTGATATACAGTGATGCATCGCACAGTGGACTTGGTTGCGTGCTGATGCAGGAGGGGAGGGTAATTGCTTATGCCTCTCGGCAATTGAAGGATTATGAAAAGAATTACCCTACCCATGATTTGGAGCTAGCTGCAGTGATTTTTGCACTAAAGTTGTGGCGCCACTACCTGTATGGGGAGCACTGCGAGATTTACACCGACCACAAGAGCTTGAAATACCTGTTCACACAGAAGGAGCTCAACTTGAGGCAGCGCAGATGGTTGGAATTGTTGAAAGACTATGATGTAGACATATTATACCATCCTGGCAAGGCCAACGTGGTTGCTGATGCCCTGAGCAGGAGAGCAGTACAGAGTCTATCTTTGATGATCACCGATCAGGCGCCATTACTTGAGCAGATGAGACGATTAGAGCTCGAGGTTGTGTCCCCTGGGGTCTCTGCTAGACTTATGTCTCTAGTCGTGCAGCCCACTCTGTTGGACAGGATTCGGGAGGGACAGAGTGAGGACCCCCACTTGATGAGGATTCGAGAGCAGTTGCAGACTGGTTTGATAGGGGACTTTTCAGTTGATGCTTCGGGAGTACTGCGGTACAGGGACCGAGCTTGTGTGCCTATGGATGCAGAGATCAGAGAGCAGATCTTGAGGGAGGCCCACTATACACTTTATACCATCCATCCTGGTGGGACTAAGATGTATAAGGACCTTAAGGCACAGTTTTGGTGGAATGGGATGAAGAGAGACATTGGGAGATTTGTAGCACACTGTCTAACTTGTCAGCAAGTAAAGGCTGAACATCGTGTACCTGCTGGCAAGTTGCAGAGTCTCCCAATCCCCGAATGGAAATGGGAACATGTTACGATGGATTTTGTTACAGGTTTGCCGAGAGCACAGACGGGGGCGGATGGTATCTGGGTAGTCGTGGACAGACTTACCAAATCCGCTCACTTTTTACCGGTTCAGATGACTTGGCCGATGGAGCGACTAGCACAGGTGTACTTGGCAGAGGTAGTTAGATTGCACGGGGTACCCGTTTCCATCGTATCAGATAGAGACCCGAGGTTTGTCTCGCATTTCTGGAGGAGTTTACAGACAGCCTTGGGGACGCAGCTCCGCTTTAGTACAGCATTCCACCCACAGACTGATGGGCAGTCAGAGCGCACTATTCAGACCCTCGAGCATATGTTGAGAGCATGCGTTCTGGACTTTGGAGGAGGATGGTACCGACACTTGGGATTAGTTGAGTTTGCGTACAACAACAGCTATCAAGCGAGCATCCAGATGGCTCCGTTTGAAGCGTTGTATGGACGCAAGTGTCGGTCACCCCTATATTGGAGTGACGTGGGTGAGAAGAAGACTTTGGGTCCTGATCTGCTGCTAGAGGCAGAGGAAAAGGTCAGATTGGTACGACGACATCTCGAGACCGCCCAGAGTCGACAGAGGAGTTATGCTGATACTCGACGGCGAGACTTGGAGTTTCAGGTGGGTGACCATGTTTTTCTGAAAGTCTCGCCTTCGAAGGGGGTTCGGAGATTTGGTATTCGTGGGAAACTGAGCCCTCGTTTTATTGGACCTTTCGAGGTGTTGGAGCGCTTAGGGCCAGCTGCCTACAGGCTTGCGCTTCCTCCCAGGCTTTCAGGTGTTCACAATGTTTTTCATGTATCGACTCTGAGGAGGTATGTTCATGACCCGTCCCACATCATCGATTTCACCCCATTGGAGGTTGCTGAGAATCTGAGCTATGTTGAGCGGCCGTTGAGGATCTTGGACCGTGAGGTTAGGGAGTTGCGCAGTCGGGCCATCCCTTATGTGAAGATCCTCTGGAACAGTCATGATGAGCGCGAGGCTACCTGGGAGCTGGAGTCAGCGATGATGGATGCTTACCCCCACTTGTTCGAGGCCCCTGCTTGAGGTATGACTTTTGTTTCGAGGACGAAACTTTTTCTTGTGGGGGAGGATGTAGTGTTCTGATTTTTCCCTTGCAACTTTCCGATGAATCCACTATGTAGAACACCTAGTGTTGGTGTGTCTGGCCCATGGTGCATCAAAGGGGTGCCACGGATGGACCTTGTGAGACTTTGATAGCTGATTTGGCCTTCGGCTGCAATTGCCGAATTTTAGAAAAGGTTTTGGGCCAATCTGAGGTTGGATTTGGATTCAGCGCGGAAAAACGCTTGAAAACGGCTATTTACTGGTTAAATTTGGAGTCCGGATGACCAAAAACGGGCTTCCGGAAGTTTTCGGGGATTTTCGGTGCATGGGGGAGGCTCGTGGACCGGCCTGAGCCACGTGGCGGCCCATTATTGGCCGGCTCACGCAGCTCGGTCCACGGGGGGAGCGCGGCGGGTGCATGGACCGCCGTGCGGGCCACGTGGCGCGTCCGGAGTGGCGGGTGCGCGCGGCGCGGTCCAGGGAAAACTGCGCAGCTGCGGTGGACCGGGGGCACGACGCGTGGCGGCCTGGCATTGGCTGGCCCACGAAGTCCCGGTCCACGGCGCGTGCAGTGGAGGCGCCTCGGTACGGAGCGCGCAGGGTTGGCAGACGCGTGGTCGGCCGCACTCGAGTGCCGCCACGCGTCGGCCCGCGGTTGGCGGGCCTTACCTACCCCCGCTGACTGCGGGGGGACACGCGGCGCGCTGTGAAGACCCTTGCTTTGCTGTCCCCTGTTCGTGCACACGTGGCAGCTCCTGGGCGTTTCGGGCGCGTCGGATGGAAGCCGTCCGACCGGGTTTCCGGGCGCAGTGCGCCCGAATTCTGCGCCCGAAAACCCGGCCCATTAGAGATTTGGGCTGAGCCTATAAATAGGCTACCTTGTTTCGTTTGGGGGCTTTTTGGACTCTATTTCTCAGTGAACCCTTCAGAGAAAATTTCCCTCCCTCAGTGTACTATCCTTTGGAGGACTTTGGAGATTTTTGGTGGCACGTTTCCCGAGGTTCACGATTTTTCGGCACGGCACGACGCTTGTTCTCCGGCGATCCCCTTCGCCCCTTCTCAGTGTTTGGACTCCCCCGACTCACCCCGACATCCGATTTCGCCGATTCTTGCGCCGTTGGACTCACGTCTGGTAGGACTTCAACTTCTATGTTTTGAGGTTCTTCGTTTTCCATGCTGACCTTGGAGTTTTCTGAGCACCCATTTGACCCATTTTTCCTCGCGGATTTCTGGACAGCACTGCGGTGTTCTTGCCGTATCTTTTTGCTCGGACGTCGGATCGAGGCGATTCAAAAGGAAAAGTTGATCTGCATTCCGCAAGGAATCTCCTAGATTTTTCTCAGATTTTTCTGGATTTTACACGAGGGTGAGAATCTCCTGTTTCTGTGGTTCTTTGTTACAGAAATTTGGTACAGTTTGGATTGGGGGTGTTTCCCTTGCCGGATTTTTATCTCAGCGTAGGAAACTCCGATTTGGGCGTGCAGGTACTCGATTCGACGGGCTCGTCGCGAGGATCGCGATAGTATTTTTTCGTGGATTTTTCTGGGTATTTTTCGCAGGTAAAAATTGGAGAATTCTGGACTGAGTTTAAGGGGACAGATTTTTTGGAATTGTGACTGATTAGCTTATGTATTTTCCTTTGGGGTATCTTGTACAGGTTTGTGGGGAGTAGTTGGCTTGGGCGAGGGGTTCGCTTTTGGGTCAGGGAATTAGCGCTCGAGGTGGGTGATGTTGTAAACCTCCTATTTGTGATTTATCACTAGGCCTATTAGAATGCTCTTGATCATGTTGTTGGTAGAACTGTGAGATGGACCTAGCATGCTTGTATGAGATCCTGGTTTCTTCGTTAATAATTGTATTGTTAGAAAACTACAAGTTAGTGATGGTGTTTCCATGCTTTAAATATGTAGTATAATTACTTGGAAATCATGCTAAATCCGTATCTTGTTGAATGTTAAATGAAAGGTTGGGATATGTGGTTAGAGTACTTAAAATGGTTCATTAAGAAAAGGACTTTTGCATGCTTGAATGGTCACCTAGATGGGCCACCTTTTTCTGCTAAACTATCATGCTGGAATTGACTTAGGAGAAACCATGTTTCATTCTTTCTTCAGTCACTTAGACATAGGGGATAATATGCTCGAGTTAGAGCAGGGACTGGGATAGTGTAGTCAGTTTTGGGATTTGGGGACAGGCAGGTTTGAGGACAGGGTACTCGCGGCAACCGCGGATTTCGGGAGGTTGACCGGACTTTTATTAGTGCATCAGATTTGGGGATAGGGGACCGGGACTTCTTTAGTAGATGGGTTGTTCCCACTTATGTAGAGTCTTGATCCAGTCCGACTATATCGGGTTACTTGTGACCGTGCCGGTCAGGAGCCGGTCTGTTGCAGTACTTGAGACCGTGCCGGGCAGGAGCCGGTCTGTTGCAGTACTTATGACCGTGCCGGTCAGGAGCCGGTCTGTTGCCTCGGGGATGGGACCGTGTCGGTCAGGAACCGGTCTGCATCCCGCAGCGGAGATGTGAGTTAGTGGGCATAGTAGGCAGTACCGGTGGTTACCGGTGTCTAGATTGGGTTACCCAGGCGGCTTATGTATACTCTGATGTATGCATTTAGCTACTCCTTTAGCGTATTACTTGGGAGGCATCTTACTGATAGCTTGTATCAGTTGTTATACGTATAGCATACCACCTTATTTTAGCTCTCCGCCTCTGGTAGTCCTAGTGGGCAGGTCTGTGGTAGAGGTTTACCCACTAGGGGAGGCTATTGTTTTTATAATAGTTCTGACTCCCACTGTTTTTCCCTTTTCTTGTCCCCTTTGTTTTGCAGAGTCTTCTGCTGGAGTTGCGGGACCCTCTACCCAGGATCGAGGTAAGAGGATTGCTGACTAGATAGCCGCTACTTCGAGCTCGAGTTTAGTAGTTTTGTTGTATCCCCAGTACACTCAGACGGTGGTATTTTCTTTTATTTTTGGGTCTGGCTACGGCCAGCTGGTTGTATTTATTTCGTGAGCTGGGAGAGACACATGTATATTCTTGAGAGATTATTGTACTTTTATTTCCAGCATTTGTCTGAGATGTACTAGTTTCAGTTTTAGCTCTGTTTTATGCTCCAGCATTATTCCTTTTATTTCTGAGCAGGTTATCAGCGCTTCATGTACACGGGAAATACCGTGTGCACGGCGGATCTGTGGACGAGCCCGGGTTCTGGTTTACACCCGGGGCGTGACAACAAATCCATCCAAGTGTTTCTACACTATAAGAAGTATTCAGATCACCAAAGATATTAAGTTAAACATACCTGATCCTTTTGAATTCTTCTTTCTTGAGATTGAGATAAATGATCCAACTTTCTTTACCTTCAATCTTCAAGACTTAACCGAATTCACGAAATACGCCAACTCAAATTCCGTAACAGATACTGTTAATGATCAATGACTTAAATTATATTTCCTTGAGAAACTTGCATGCTAGTATGGACATCTAGATAGGCCATCTTTTATCGCTACACTTTCATGCTGGAACTTGACTTAGGAGAAACCTTGTTTGTTTCTTTTCTCCTTTCGTTAGTCAGGTGGTTCTTGTTGCTCGGGTTTGAGCAGGGGTTTGGGATAGTGTAGCCGGGGCCTGGATTGTGGATTGTGGGTTATGGCGGCGACCGCGGATATTGGGCGGTTGACCGGATGTCGGTTATAGGACATCGGTGATAGGGCATGATTATGGACTAGAGGGTTTTGTGGCAACCGCGGATAGTAGGCGGTTGACCAGATGTCGGATGTGGGACATGATTGTGATTGTGGGTTATTCCGGCGACCGCGGATATTGGGCGGTTGACCGGATGTCGGTGGTGAGATCTGGTCGTGGATTTTGGGGTATTGCGGCAATCGCGGATATTGGGCGATTGACCGGATAGTTACTTTTGCATCTAATTGGGAATCAGTTTTCTTTTAGTAGAGGGTTGTGTTCCACTGGGGCTTTATAGTTGTGATCCAGTCCTGCTTTTGTTACTTATCACACCGGCGCGGTTATTGCCCGGTGATGCTTTCCTCGTGTGGGTCGCTCCCCTCGAGTTCCCCTCCGGAGGCCGGGGCCAGACAGTTATGGACAGTTTTGCTATCACATCGGCGCGGCTTACTTGCCCGATGATGAGGGCGGTACAGATTGGGTTCATCTGGGACGGTTGGTTATTGTTGCATACGGTTATTCCAGTCTAGGACTGTATTTTAGAGGCATAGTAGTGGTAGATTTTCCTTTTTCAGCAGTTTCATTTCTTACCACTCTTCTTTCCTTTTTGCCTCTGGTAGACCTAGTGGGTGTGTCAGAGTTTGAGGTTTACCCACTAGGGGAGGCTACTGGTTTACTAGTAGTTCTCACCCCCATTCTTCTTTCCTTTTTTTCTTCTCCCTTGTTTTGCAGTGTCTTCTGCGGGTGCTGCTGGGCTTTCAGCGGCGGGTCGAGGAGAGAGGACGGCTGAGTAGATAGATCTCGAGGCAGGATGAGCGGGTTAGCTGGACTGTTGATGTACCCATGTTTCCTCAGACGGTTGTACCTTTACTTTTGGGACTGGCTTTTGCCAGCAGGTTGTATTTATTTTGGTGAGCTGGGAGAGACTGATGTATCATTTTTACAGATGTATTGTATTTTATTTCCAGCTTCAGTCTGAGATGTATTAGTTTTTAGTTCAGCTCTGTTTTTATTGCTCTTTTATTATTATCTCTTATATCTGAGCAGGTTTGGCGCTTCGTGTACGCGGGAAATACCGTGTGCACGGCGGATCTGTAGACGGGCCCGGGTTTCGGTTTACACCCGGGGCGTGACACGGGCTACCAGGGCAAAAGTTTCATCAAAGTCTATACCTTCAACTTGTGAATAGCCCTGAGCAACTAACCTTGCTTTGTTCCGAATAACGGTACCATCTTTATTTTTCTTGTCTTGAAAATCCATTTTGTACCGATGATGTTTTGTTGCTTCGGGGGCTTTGTTAATTCCCAGACTTTGTTCCTTTCAAATTGATTGAGCTCTTCTTGCACAGCTTCTATCCAATGGTCGTCCTGAAGAGCTTCATCAATATTCCTTGGTTCTACCATGGAGACGTAGCATGCGACTCCACATTCCAATTGTCTCCGAGTTCTTACTCCTTTTTTAGGATCTCCAATGATGTTTGATTCCGGATGGTCCTTGGAGATACGTAGCGTTTGAGGTAACGGAGTACTCGGGGGTAATTGCGATGATTCCTGCACATTAGATGAACTAGAAGAACCATGAGATACATCAAAATTTTCAGAAGATTTCTCATGCAAAGATGCAATATCATTAGCAGGAGATTCATCATCAAGAGACATATCAAGAGTAGATTTATCAGAAGATAAATAAGAAGCTTCATCTACTTTAACATTAATTGATTCTATCATCGCCTTCGATTCAAGATTGTATACTCGATATGCTCTACTGTTTGTAGAATAACCCATAAAAATTCCTTCATCACTTCGAGAGTCAAATTTTCTAAGATTTTCTCGATCGCGTAAAATGTAACAGCGACTCCCGAAGATACGAAAATACTTGATATTAGGTTTTCTACCAAACCATAGCTCATATGGGGTATTCAAAGTACCCGGGCGCAAATAGACGCGATTGATTACATAGATCGCGGTGTTAATTGCTTCAGCCCAAAAATATAATGGGAGTTTCAGGCTATGAAGCATAACACGCGCCATCTCTTGAACAACTCTATTTTTGCGCTCGACTACACCGTTTTGCTGCGGTGTATAAGGTGTAGAGAATTCATGTTCTATGCCATTTGAAGAGCAAAAATTAATGAATTTTGAGTTAATGAATTCTCCACCTCTATCACTGCGAACACGGACAATCTTTTCATTTTTCTCAATCATAATACGATGACATATATCATGAAAGGAGTCAAAAGTATCTGCTTTCTCTTTCAAAAATTCTACCCAAGAATATTGTAATGACACGACTTTTCTAGTGATATTTTACCTTCCTGTTAGTAAAGTGCTCCTTTTAGTGAATCGGAATTACCGAGTTTTTGTAAGTTGGTCGATGTGTTGCACGAGTATTTTTCTGTGAAAGATCACGAAAAACAATGACCGACGGTGCGATCGGATCTGAAATCCGACCTTGGGATCTCCCGGAATAGGGTTTTTAGTGTCGCGATGACTTAGCGCGCATCGGAATCCATGCAAAATATTCCGCACGCTTTTCGAGGAAATTACGGGTTTATCCCGTGTAATTAAGTAATCAAATTATCTATTATTTTCTATTAAATATTTAAATGGAGGAAATATTCGTACGTACTAGAGAAAATCCCACTTTTCGAAAAGAACGAAACCCTAGCCGGAGAGGAAAAGAAAGAAAAGAAAAGAACGAAACCCTAACCGAAGGAAAAAGACGAGAAAAAGGAAAAAGGCGGAGGAGTCCGATCACCCCGATCAAAGTACCGGAAAGAGGAGCGCGATCGGATCGTCTTCCCCGTCGGAATTTTCGGTAAGTGGAATTTGTTTAGTGTATCGTTGGGGTCTTCGGGTCTTTTTACGTCATCACCGTCATCGCCTCCGTCCCCGTCGTCCTCGCCGCCGCCGCCGCGCGATCTAGGGCACCGCCGCCGGAGGCGCGCGTCGCGCGGTCCTATGACGCGCAGGGCGCCACCCGCGGCCGGCGCGCATGCCGGGCCGCGGGCGGCGGCGCTCGCACGGGAAGGCACCGCGCGGGCGGGCGGACGCCGCGCGGGCGCCGCGGGGGCGCCACCCGCGGGCGCGGGCCGCGCGGCTTCATGCCGCGCGGGGCACCCGCGGGCGGACGGGCGCCACCCGCGGGCGCGCGCCGCGCGGCCTCGAGCCGCGCGGGGCGCCCGCGGGCAGGCAAACACTGTGCGGGCACCAAACACCGCGCGGGCGCCACGCGCGGGCGCGCACCACGCGGCCTCGCGCCGCGCGGGGCGCCCGCGGGCAGGCAAACACCGCGCGGGCGGCGGCATCCGCGCGGGTAAACGCCGTACACACGCTATTACGGGGCTTTCATCGCGATGATGAGTTTTGGGTTTTCGTCGCATAGTTAGATCTTGGATTTCCGTCTTTGTGGTATTGGTATTGATTGTCGTTTCTGGGGACTTCTTTAGGTCCAAGTGCGCAGCGGGAGTGTGTCAAAGATCCAGTTGTTTCGATCTTCCCGCAACCAGGTGGGTAACTTTGCAATAAGTGCTTTATGATATCATAACAAGTGTCATAACAAGTCTAATAAAGTAGATGAGATGTATCAACTATTTAAACCTATCGCATGAGTATTTCCCGTTTCTTCTATAACTAACTGTGCCGACTGAGTGTCGCGGTGATTGTTACACGCCGATTTCGGCAATTCATGTATTTATATGCTTACACGCACACCAGCGGTTTGGCCACCGAAAGGATGTACTTTTTCGGAATTGTGGTACGTTGACCCGTGTACCCCACAAAAGTGAAAGTGCCGATTGGGGACTCCTTCACGCCAGCTAAAAGTGTGGCACTAGCACCGTGAAGGGGTTAATAGCATTACGCAAGCAATGTGGTTGTTCACGAGGGAGGTCATTAGACCTCCCGACAGGTATCATGCAAATAAATCAAGGGATATGGACTCGTGAGGGAAAAAGCGAAAGGTTCCGGTGTATTCGGTTTGCTTTAAAAGTACTTTAATTGTTTGGATCATCTACTTTATTTGTCACTGACTTTTCCCACACTGTGACAGGTTCGTCTAGATGTAGTAGTCGGGACGATGGCGAGGCAGCGTCTAAAGGACATTAGCCCACGGAGGCTTTATTTTCGTCGTTCTTGCTTTTGGGTTATCTCATCTCTTTTCCTTTTAGGCTTTTAAGTTTCAGTTGTTTGAATGTGGAACGTTATGAATGTTGGTTTGAGAGTACTCTAATATTGTGAACTTTGGGGATGTTTTTACTTGGTTTGAATGCGGCATGTTTTACACTAAATAAAAGGATTTCAAAAACTCTTTTCAAAATAAAGTGTCGTGTGGGCACTACTTTGTAAAACTCTGGATTTATCCTTTCAAATGATGTAGCCGCCCTATTGTGACTTGTGTAAGTACCTTTCCAAAATCTAGGTGTCGTGTGGACAACGTTTGCAACCAGTAGCTTTATCTCTGGATGTTTAATGTAAATAAATTGTATTACTCTCTCTCGTCGTATTCGCTGTGACTGTGTGGTTAAAGAATGCTGTTGTAATTGTGACGTCGTGCATATACAAAGGAGACTCTGTCCGTTTGAATAGTGAATTTGTATATGTGGCGGGTCTGACGCGCACCGGTGGGCGAGGTCGTTTTCAAAGAAAAAAAATATATGTACGTTTTCCGCTAATCCTTAGACCTCCGAGGCGTGACAGATTATATGGTATCAGAGAGAAACAACTTTAACCACAGTAGGCAGTGACCAACATCTACAGTGCATAACGCCACAAACAATTGAAGAAGAGATAACCAAGGTGTAGGTGCGGTAGAACGTGAGTGTACGGGGGGATTTAATTTAGGTGTGTCCATAGGTCAAGTGTTAGGCCAGAAACCTTAGGGTTGACGCGGTTTCTTTGTATACAGCATATAATGGCCCGGGCTAGGTCATCGACCGATAACGCGGGTGCAGAAGGTACGACCCCGACCGCCGCGGAGAACCAACTCCTCCGACAGCAACTGCGAGAAATGGCCGGGCAATTGGCAACGCTGACAGAACAAGTCCGTCAGTTGACGCAGCGGCAGGCAACCGCGGCAGCGGAGGACGCTCCGATTCCTCCGCCCGAATCGACCGCCCCCATTATGGGACCACCAGGGGCTGGTGGTGAAACTGCAGCCGCACCCCATCAGACCTCGATGACGGGCGTGTCGGCAGAGCAACCCACAGCCCCGTTGGACGTACCCACCCCGACAGCTTCGGGGCCCATACTGGGAGCGACTGCGGGGGACTCAGTGCGGGAAATGGTGACGACCCCTACTCCCGGGGGGTCCGCAGCTGCATAAGGAGTTACGGATCAGCGAACTGAACGGGAAAGAGTTAGGACGAACTTGGCGGAGTTCAAGAAGCACGATCCGCCCACCTTTGAGGGAGAGACGACCGACCCCTGGGTCGTAGAAAAATGGGTGGATACCATGGAGAAGCTTTTTGAAGACCTACTGATGGAGGAACATGAACGGGTTCCCTTAGCCGTCCACTTTCTTGAAGGGAACGCCCGTATTTGGTGGAAGACGGTACGTCCGGACCCGACAACGAATACTCCACTGCCGTCGTGGTCAACTTTCAGAGAGGAACTATTTGGAGCGTTCTTTTCCGACAGTGTTAAACGACAGATGGAGGACGACCTCAAACACATTAAGCAAGGGAATCGGTCGGTCATGGAATACCAGCGAGAGTTTGTAAGATTAACAAATTGTGTCCCGTTCGTTATACGGGATGAATCCCACAAGGCCTGTCTTTTCGTAGACGGGTTACGGAGCGACATCTTCAAAGTAGTCCAAGCGGCGGATTTACACACGTTCCGGGCAGTGGTCGATAGGGCCACTATTGTGGAACGTGGTTTTGCTATCACACGAGCCCGACGGGAGGGCTCGGAATACAACCGGGACAAGAAGCGGTCACAGTCTTATCCCGGAGGGGGCTTTTCTGGCGGGAACCGGCCCCCAAAGCACCCCAAGACGCAACAAGGGACCAAGAGCACACCAGCAGGGGGACAACGGCCGGTGGACAAACCCTGCATTATCTGCGGAGGGGCACACCGGGTTACTGAATGCTTCAAGAGATATGACCATTGTTATCGTTGCGGCAAGCCTGGACATCTCCGATTTAACTGCCCCTTGGGCACGGGGGCGGCATCCTCCGCGGCTTCCGCCCCGACACCACAGCCGCAAGGACGGGGGAGAGCACCATTGGGAGTACCCCCACGCCCCTCAGCATCTCGACAGGAAGGGGAAACGCGACCTCAACCGGGAGGGAGGGTTTACGCCATGAGCCAGCGAGGAGCGGAACCACCGGAGGACGTAGTAGCAGGTATTACTTCAATTTCCGATTTTCGAGCTCGAACTCTTTTTGACACCGGAGCGTCTCGCTCCTTCATCTCCCGTACCTTTGCACATACACATCTCCTAGAGAGTAGACCCCTATGCGACCTGATGACCGTCCAGACCCCTGGGGGACCGATTGAAGCAACTAGTTTTGTACCTTCTTGCTCGATAAAGCTGGGAAGGTTGTCCTGCCCCTGGGATCTGGTGGTCATCCCGTTAAAAGAGTTCGACGTGGTGCTAGGCATGGATTGGCTCACCGAGTACCAGGCGGTAATCGACTGCGAGAAACGTCAGGTACGACTGTAGAAATCGGGTTTCCCGAAACACGTTTACCTGGCGTGTAAGAGTACTTCCTTCTTAACCGTCATCTCCGCGTCTCGAGCCAGGAAACTAATAGAGGGCGAGTGCGTGGCCTATTTGGCCTCGGTGGACTTAGCAGCTCGACCAACTCCCTCACTTTCTGACATCCCAGTCGTAAGGGAATTTCCGGATGTATGTCCGGCGGAACTCCCTGGGATGCCACCGGAACGAGAGATCGACTTCCCTATTGAACTACTCCCAGGTACTAAACCCATTACCAAAGCACCATACAGGATGGCCTTCGCCGAGTTGAAGGAACTCAAGGCACAGCTGGAAGACCTTTTGGATAAAGGCTTCATCAGACCGAGCGTGTCGCTATGGGGCGCGCCCGTTCTTTTCGTAAGGAAGAAGGACGGAAGCCTTCGCCTGTGCATTGACTATCGAGAAATAAACAAGGTCACCATTAAGAACAAATACCCCCTGCCGCGGATCGACGATCTGTTCGACCAGCTACAGGGGGCAATGGTGTTCTCAAAGATTGACCTGCAGTCCGGCTACCATCAGCTCAGAGTTAGGGGTGAGGATATCCCCAGAACGGCCTTCCGGACTCGCTACGGCCACTATGAATTTACGGTAATGCCGTTCGGGCTCACCAACGCCCCAGCGGTGTTCATGGACATGATGAATAGGGTGTTAAAACCCTTTCTAGATCTATTCGTAGTGGTCTTCATCGACGACATCCTCATCTACTCCCGTACAGATGAGGAACATGAGGAACACCTACGTATAGTCCTTCAGACCCTCCGGGACCAGAAACTCTATGCCAAACTTAAAAAGTGTGAGTTTTGGCTCCGCGAGGTGGACTTTTTGGGACATATTATTTCGGCGTCTGGAATTGCAGTAGACCCAGGAAGATAGACTCTGTAACCGACTGGCCCCGACCGACAACAGTAACCGAGATTCGAAGCTTCCTGGGTCTGTCAGGGTATTACCGGCGCTTTGTGGAAGGCTTCTCCAAGATAGCCACTCCCCTAACTCGCCTGACCCGGAAAGGGGAGAAGTTTATCTGGACGGACCAGTGCAAGAAGAGTTTTGAGGAACTCAAGGACAAGTTGACGCGGGCCCCGGTGCTCGCTTTACCTGTCACGCCTCGGGGTCGAAACTGCGACCCGGGCTTGCCAACAGATCCGCCGTCGACACGGGAAGCCCCGCAACGACGAAGCGTCTAACCTGCAAAAGATAGAACTACAGCTACACAGATATCAGAGCGGAAAATAAAAGCTGTAATATAAAATCAAACTACTATAAAGCTAAAAATAAATACAAAGTCCATCTCCCAAATACCTGAATAATACAAGGTCCGATACAAATTTAAAAAAAATCCACCTATACAATATCTACGAATCCAAAAAGGGAGATAACTAAAAACTAGAAATATAACAATACACAGTGAATCCCACAGTCCGGGATGGTACATCTACCTCACTCTAAAAGAACTATGCTGGTAGGGAACTATCTCGCGACTCCCTGTCCTCGGTCCGTCGCGCCAGCTCGGGCAAGAACGGAAAGAAAAGCCTCAGCAACCTGTCACCGACATAGGGTGTGAGAACTACATCCTACAATAGTTCTCAGTGGGTACCGTCTCCAAGACCCACGGTCTGCCCACTAAGTCTACTAGAGGCAAAGATAACAGAAAAAGATTGCGATGAAGAAAACTAAGCTGGAAAAGTATCTACAGCTATCATGCCCCTATCTACTATGCTCAAAAGGGAAAAACACAGATGATGGTATGCCTCCACTCGCTACTGCTAATATGTCTCAAGTATCATATTCAAAGTAAAACTCATCTATGAATATGCTATGAAACTCACTCTCACATATCACCCAATCTCAATGACTGTCCCTCTTTGGACCAGTCAAGCCTGCGCTCATCTACTGCCACTCATGCCCAAACAGGGCTTGGTCTTACGTAGGGTGTCCCTCAAGGACTATCTCAGTAACCACATCGCAGCCTCGTCAGGCTCGGTATCATCATCGCATCCGGAGCGTAGCTCGCGGGGAGCGACCCTGCGAACTCAAGTATCTCACAACTGGTCTCAGCAGGCTATAATCCATGATCAAACAGATCGGAACTCAATGCTCAACTAGCATAACTCGGTCGGAGAAAGACTCCACGACTCAATCAGGAAATGCCCACACAATCTCAAAGCTATGTTGGAGAAACCTCGACGACTCAATCTCAGAAAGCTAACCCACTAAAAGAAAGTACACAACCACTGGGACCGCCGTCAGCCCAAACGGCTCCCAAAACGACACCCCACTCATAGACGAGAAGAACCGTCTGACGCAGCAAGGGTCTGAGAATCTCGTTAGGCCGATGCCTAGAACCCCAATCAAACAAGAACAGATTCTAGGCTTAGCCTATCGAAGTTCTCGATCCCTTACCGTTCAGGGATTCGGCTCCCTCGGTTAAAGTGGGAAACCAACACAACAAGCTAAACTCACGGGCTGGGAATGCTCTACAACCAAATAGCGGAGGGTCCGAAAACCCCGGGAGACTAATACCTACGACCCCAATCAAACAAGAACAGGCTATAGGCGTAGCCTCCCGTTGCTTTCGTCCCCAGAAAGAAATCAGCCCTTAGAACCCAGATCACTCACCCCTGTCGGGTGAGGAACAATTTAGGAAAAAAGGTGACCTTTATTATAAAATACCGTCTTGAATTGAGAAAACCAACTTTTATAGATTTTAGTTCTTTGAGAAAATCAGTTAAAAATGAGTTTATTTTCCGGACTCCAAAGGGTTAATGCCTCCGCCTAAACAAACAAGAACAGGCTTCGGCGACCCCTAGAAATTCGGAAGGAAAAACACTGGTTTACTAAAATCATGAGTGTCCAAAAACATTCTGGGTTCAAGGTCCTGATAACACACGCTCACCACGATCACAACTTGGTGGTGACAACCAACCAGAGAAATACCCAAAGATCCGGGCCACCGTTTTCCCAAAACGGTTCCCAAAACACTAACACTGGCCTAACACGGCTACCAGACCCCACTCAGCACCCAGGCCCGAGTGCAACATACGTCCCACAATGCCCTGACCACTCGGCCCACTACCCGGGCGAGGAACTCTATGTCCAGAAAGAAATGCAATGTGTGAGATGACTAAAGCACAAAAGAACCTAGCCCAGATTAAGGTTCTCTATTGGTCTGGTTAAACACATGCAACATATGACAGGGGTACTAGTCAAGGTTCCAATAATACACTTATTCTAGCATGCTGAATCCTATCATAATAGAATTAGAAGGAAGTCCGCAGACTTAGAGAAAATCCATCCCACCTCGGTAAGCCACCAATTGCTCGTAGACACTTGCAATTGGCCTCCACGCGATTCCTTGCCTCCACCGGAGTCCGCACGCAAAACGGAGCACGCCGCCGGAGCCAGCACGCAAAACGGAGCACGATGCCGGAGTCCGCACACAAAACGGAGTCCGCATGCAAAACGGAGCACGCCGCCGAAGTCCGCACGCAAAACGGAGCACGGTGCCGGAGTCCGCACGCAAAACGGACCACGGTGCCGGAGTCCACACGCAAAACGGAGTCCGCACGCAAAACGGTGCACGCCGCCAGAGTTCGCACGCAAAACGGAGCACGGTGCTTGAGTCCGCACGCAAAACGAAGTCCGTATGCAAAAACAGAGCACGCCGCCAGAGTCCGCACGCAAAACGGTGCAGTAAAGCACTGTCCCTAACACGCATAAGAGCATGGGATCAAATCCAATGTCCAAAAGGACGCCCCAAAACTATGCCAAAAACATCGCAAAAAAATCAACACGCGGGACCTACCTCGACAGCGTCGCGCCGCCCATCTGGCTTTTTGGAACACCTCGCGCGCTCCGCGAGGTCCACGGCGCACCGCCGCACCCCACGAAATCCCCTCCCTCTCTCCCTCTTGGTGCTCTGTTGGAGAAGAAAATGAAGAAGAGAGGAGAAAAAAAATGGTGTGTGGGTGGAGAAGGAAGAAAAGAAGAAGAGAAGAAGGAGGAGAGGAGGGGGGGTTCAATGGACCCTTCACACGGGTCCCCCCAATGGGGAACCGCCATGTGGCGGTCCACCACACAGGGGACGCGCGCACCAAGACCAGGCGTGCGCCTCTTGAGCCACGCGGCACGCGTCCCAGCGCGCCACCCGGGCGCAGCATCCCGCGCGCCACACCGGCGCGTTACACCGCGCCACACAGGCGCGGGACACCCCGCGCGCCACACAGGCGCGCGCCCTCCTGCGTCTGCGCGGGCGCAAATGGGGGCCCGCCACGTGGCGGCCCCCACGATGACCCGCGCAAGAAGGCGCGCTTCCCCAGCGCGCCAGCTGCGCGCCTTGCGCAATACGCCACCCCTCGAGCTGCGTACCAACGCCTCGGGATCCGTGTCGTCTCGAGATTCGCGAACGTTTCGCCCGTTTAAGTCCGAAAATAGCCAATTTTGACTGTTTTCGCGCGCTGAGTCCGTTTTTGGCATCCATTCGACGCACAACGGACTCAATACACCAAAAATAGGTGTTTTCTCACCACCAAGCACACGGTCAAAATGTTTTCGCGCGCTGAGTCCGTTTTTGGCATCCATTCGACGCACAACGGACTCAATACACCAAAAATAGGTGTTTTCTCACCACCAAGCACACGGTCGAGTCGCACGGGGATTCCGGGACACCACATTACCGGAGCCCGGGGAGGACTGAGATTTACTGTGATGCGTCACGAAACGGTCTCGGAGGTGTGCTTATGCAACGGGGTAAGGTCATAGCCTATGCGTCAAGACAACTTAAGGAGTACGAACGAAATTACCCCGTGCACGACTTGGAGCTTGCAGCAGTCGTGTTTGCCCTCAAGCTGTGGAGACACTACTTATACGGGACTCACTGCAATGTGTACTCCGATCACCAGAGCCTCAAGTACCTCTATACTCAAAAGGAGCTGAATTTGCGGCAAAGGCGCTGGCTCGAGCTGTTAAAGGACTACGACCTGTCGATCCACTATCACCCCGGAAAGGCAAACGTGGTGGCTGACGCCTTGAGCCGCAAAAGGCAGTGTGACGCCCCACTTCCCAGGGGGTCACCCATCCTAGAACTACTCTAGCTCTAGCACGCTTAACTCTCATAACCTCTTGGATCTTGCTACCATCCAAAATGCTATAGCCGGGTTAACAGATTTAGTCCTATTATATCATTTATATATAGGACTAATCCAAATTCCAGGGGTGTCACATTCTTCCCCCCTTTAAGCCCTGACGTCCACGTCAGGCTCAAGCACACTCACAAGCACCAGGCGATGTGTCACGCCCCGGGGGTTTGTTTTAGAGGGAACGATTTTCAAAAGTCAAACATTTGACGCATACCTTTTCTTTTTTTTTTTTTTTTTTTTTTGATAAAGGAGGACCCCTCTTCCCCGGCGCATGCCCAGACCCGCCACACATACAGGATCACTCTGTAAACGGACAGAGCCTCCCCTGTATGTGCACGGCGTGGCGTTCAGTACATATTCCAGACATACACAACCATTCAATCACAACAATTATTAACATACAACCAGCATTCTAATTTATTTAAAAACGTATGGCCGATCAATTTGGAAAGGATAAATTCACAGTTTTAAAAGAGCGCCCACCCGGCGCTTACGTTTTGAAAGCGAGTTTCGAAATCAGCATAAATCCACAAGGTTTTGAAAACGGTGCCCACCCGACACCAAGTCTTGAAATCCCTTTCGCAATCCATAAATCCACAGGGTTTTGAAACCAGTGCCCACACGACACTTAGATTTTAAAAACGGTTTTCGCAATCTTTTCTTTGGCTTTTGCCTTTTTCATTTTCAAATGGCCAACAGAAATAAAAGGAAGAGTAACGCATAAGAGGATAACTAAATGCAACCCGTACCGACATCCACGCCGACCCCACGAGGGTATCGAGAACCTCTCACATAACTACAGTGTAAATGAAATGCAAGAATGAAAGAGAAATACAGTCCAGGGTCCCCAGCGACCCAGCTGCTCCTGTCCCGTCCTCACCACCGCCTATATCTCCCCCCGTCGGAACCCTGTCACGAAGTGGGAAGTCAGTGACGTAGAAATAGTAGAGCAGGAGAATATAATAAAACAAACCGTGAAGACAACCGGGGCAACCACCCTCTCAAGGAGGAAGGGCAACCTGTACACCTGTGTCCTGGAATACCCGGCCACGTCGGACAACTAAACCGACGGCCCATCCCGTACCGGCAGAAACCCGACCACGTCGGACAACTAAACCGACGGGTCGCACCGTACCGGCAGAAACCCGACCACGTCGGACAACTAAACCGACGGGTCGCACCGCTCGCACCTCGGCGCCTCAAACCCCACAACTAATAAGGGGCCCCCACTACGTCACCTCGTGGGTATACACGGGTCAAAGACCACTTTTCCGGAAAAGCGCACCCTCTGCGGTGGCCAAACCGCGGGTGCGCGTGTTGCGGCCTCGAGCCAAGTAACCATAACCACCATCATGTCAGCATCATAATATATATAACAAGAGTAAAACGGCAACATGTATAGTCGAAAGTAAAACTGTAGCATATGCGATCGAAAGTAACCCGCTATCATGTACAATCAAAGTCAAGGCAATAATACGTGTACTCGAAGGTGGCCCGCCAACATATAATTATCAAAAGGGGAAAGACCGTCGGAGACCGACGCTAAACACTATGAAGAAACCCACCACATAATAAACCTGATCATAACGACATTACGCATAAAGGGATTCTAAGGGTGTACCCACCTGAAACGTGAAGAAAGTGTGTGGAAACTTCAGTTAAAATGCTCCCACCTTGAGCCCGAAAAGAACTACAGTAAGAAGTATCGTTAATAACATCGTCGGGGTCAAAAACACTCAAAAACGGGGCGAAACGGGCCAAAAACGGAGCTTCTGGGCTCTTTGGCTGAAGGCTGGTGCACGGTCCAGGCGTGGACCGGGTTTACGGCGTCGGCGGTTGCGCGACACGCGCCGGGTGCACGCAGGAAGCGTGCACCGCGCATCCTGGGCCGGGCCGGTGCACGACACGAGCGTGCACCGGGCTCACGGCCGCAGGGGCTTGCGGTGCGCACCGGGTGCACGCTGTAGCGTGCACCGCGCCCGAGCGGGCCGGGCCGGCACACGAAAGCGTGCGCCGGGTCCGCGGCTCTGGCTGCCGATGCGTGCGCCGGGTGCACGCCTGGAGCGTGCACCGCGCACGGTGTGCCGCCCGGCGCACGGTTTCGTGCGCCGGGTTTGCACCTCCGGGGCTGCGGGGCGTGCACCGGGTGCACGCAGGGGCCTGTGGACCGCGGCTGAAGCATCCGTACTGCGACGAACAGTGATGCCCTTTTTCGCGATTTCTTCTCCGTTTTCGCTCCCGTGCGACTCCGGCGACGACCCCGCGAACATGGTAACGGCGGCGGCGGCCTCCCGTCTAACAACGGCGGCGGCGGCCTCCCGTTCGACACCACGCCTCGCACGCAACACGACAAGAAGGAAAACCCCAAATCGAAAAAGATAACCGGGAAGGCCCGAACCGTTTACCTTGTTTTCGCCGGTGAGGGAGGAAGGAAGAGGATCGTCCCGCTCTCGTTCGCCGGGTTCCGCAGGGCGTGCGATCGTCCTTCCTTCTCCTCGTCTCCGTCTCAGTTTCTCACGCCCTCGGTTGAAAAGAGAGGAAATATGGATTGGGGTTTTATTTTCCCCTTCCCTTTTTTTTTTTTTTTTTTTTTTTAACAGGGCCGCCTTAAACCCTAGCCATCAAGAGAGAAACCCTAAATTAACCGAAATAAAAACCGACGGCTAAGATCATCCCGAAAAGCGTGTCAATCACTCGCACGGATCCCGGAGCACACAGAAAGGGGCCCAAACTTCAAAAATTTATTCCGGGAGATCCGGGAGTCGGAATTCGAATCCGATCGCGTCTCCGCTCACTGTTTTTCGAGCTCTAGCACCGAAAATTATCCGCAAGTCCCGACAACCAGCCCAGAATTTCTCGAATTTCAACCCCTCCCTAATCAACTGAAAACATTCGGTTAGGACCCAAGATGGAAAACCGGAAGGTCGGAGTATCCCCACATAAATAAAATAACCCAGTGCCATAAACAAATGAGAATTCCGATCACAGCAGGTTCCCCGTCCGATCGCCTCGAAGAACGTGTCGACCACTTAACACGGATTCCGATGCGCCACTCAAAAGCAAACGCTTTGACCCCCATTTCGGGAGATCTGTAAATCGGAATCCGAATCTGTTCGCTTTGCCGCCCTCCGTTCTTCGAGCTCAATCGCAGAAAAATACTGGCGGCCCCGGTCAGTCCATTGCAGAAAACGGTGGAAAGTTTACCTATCAGTCCCGTCAAAATAAAAGGGAGGTACACAAGGGCAAGGGAACGCCAGGACTCTACATCACTCACCACTAAAAAAAAAGTTTCGTCCTCGAAACTTAATCCTGGTCCGCAACGCATAAAACTGAGTAGCACTCCTCCATCTTTGACTCCCGTTCCTAAGTCGCTTCGCGTTCTTCTTGGTTGTTCCACAGCACCTTCCCATAGGGGATCGCCCGGTTGCGCAATCCTTTTTGTCCTCTCGTGCTAAGGTCCGCACCGGTGTTCCGTCGAAGCTCGGGTCCTCTCTAAGCTCAAAGGCAGTGACCATCCGTCACCCAAAATCAAGTAAGCAGGTTCAGAGCACCTCTTCGAGAATCCGTCTTATTCGCTCGGGCTGTCCGCCGGTCTGGGGGTGAAACGCCGTGCTGAATTGTGGTTTAGTCTCTAGAGCTCGTTGCAAACTTGCCAAAGGTTCGACACCAGCCGAGTGTCTCTAGTCCACCAAAATTTCTGCTTGAGGTCCTCGTACATCTTCATGTCACCTGGATGCGCTGCAGAGGGAGCGCCGTGCGCCTCTGACGGTAACTCCTTCTTCAATACTAGCAGTTCGGGCACGCAAGTCCGCCCTCGAAAACGTATTGCGTTGTTCGCACTCGCCGAAAAGTCGCTTGCGTGGTCCGGGGGTCTTGTTTCGAATAAGCTGTATCCGTACGCCTGTTATTCTGACCCTCCAAGATTTCTCTAACAGGGTTGGCTTGATCATTAAGGACAATAGGTCGCGCGACGGTACCGGTCCTGCTGAGTACTCGCGCTCATCGATTTCCTCCCCGATTTGACCCTTCTTGCTCAAAACATCCGCTCATATTCTCTGTGATTCCCGTCGCTGACACGATGTGCCCCGAGAGTCCATTTCGCGAAGTCAGAGCTCGCATCTCTTAAACTTAGCGACCAGCTCCTGGTCCCTGAAATTCTTGTAGTTGATTAAAGAGGTCGTCAGTCCTGGGTCGTTCTTCACTGTAACCTTGCTTATCTTCCTGTAGTCGATGCGTAGACGTAGACTTCTGTTCTTCTTTCGCACGAAAGCACGGGTGCGCCCCAAGGCGTCACCCCCGGTCAAAAAAAAAACCCTTTATCTGGAAACTCCTAGTCATGCCTGGTAGAACCGTAGGGTGCCGTCGCCTTCCACTGTACAATCGCCCTCTTGGTCCAGGGAGATCTTGTCTCATACGCGCTGCAGATGTGAGTCGGTCTGTTGTCCTTCCCGGAGTGGTATTGAATCGTCAAGTCGTAATCCTTCAGTAACTCTAGCTACCACCTCCGCCGCAGGTTTAATTCCTTTTGGGTAAAAAATGTACTTAAGACTTTGGCGATCCGAGAAGACGTTACAGTGGACTCCAAAGAGGTAGCGCCTCCACAATTTTAAAACGAAGTCCACTATGGCCAGTTCTAAGTCGCGTACCGGGTAGTTCTTTTCGTAATCCTTCAATTGCCTGGAAGCATGGGCTATTACTCTTCCCCGTTGCATCAGAACACCCCCAAGGCCGATCCTTGATGCGTCGCAGTACACTTCATAATCCTCTCCGTGTGTAGGTAGCACAAGTATTGGTGCCCTGGTTAGCCTTCTTTTGAGTTCCTCAAAACTCTCCTGGCATTTGGCTGTCCAAAAGAACTCCTCCCCTTTTCTGGTCAACCGGTTTAAAGGGGCAGCAATCTTCGTGAAACCTTCGACGAAGCGTCTGTAACATCCGGCCAGGCCTAGGGACTACAGACCTCTGTCACCGTCGTCGGCGGCTGCCAGTCGACCACTGATTCCACTTTCTTGGGGTCCACGGCGATTCCCTTCGCCGAGGTCACATGCCCTAGGAAACCCACTTCGCGTAGCCAGAATTCACACTTCTTGAGTTTAGCGAACAACTTCTGCTCTCTGAGACTCTGGAGAATCATTCGCAAACGGTCCTCGTGCTCCTCGTCGGTGGGTGAATAGATCAGGATGTCGTCGAGGGTCGGGTAACTAAGTCCACCGATGCTAAGTAGGCCACACACCCACCCTCTACCAACCTTCTGGCCCGTGCCGCTGAGATGACCGCCGGGAAGGAGATGCTCTTGCCCGCCATATACTCATGCTCAGGAAAGCCCGGTTCTTGTAGTCGCACCTGTCGTTTCTCACAGTCAAACTTGGGCGTACTGTCACTGGGGGCCCGTAACTGGCGCTGGGTTGCAGGGTGCATGGAAGAAACAACTTACCAGCCGAGGCCTGTTTCGGCTTGGTCCGAAGAGAACAGCTACGAAGGACCTCGGAGGTAAGGGAGGAAAAAGGAAAGAAGTCGTGGGTAAAGCCGAACAGTCTTCCGTGGGTGTTCGCCCCCCCCCCCCCCCCCCCCAAACGCGTGTGGGAGTCGAAACGGTCAAGGAAACCGAAAGGTAAAACAAAAGGCACAAGGTCCGCAAAGGTCAAACAGGGGCGGGTTGCTCCGGCCCGAGGGGGTACTCCTATCTAGGAAGAGGAAAGGAAAAAGTAAAACAAATAAATAAGGTACCTGTCATTCCCCAATTTGGGACGTCGCGTCGTCCGCCAGGGCGGCCGGGGAGGTCCGCCCGCAACCCTTGGGCCAGCGACGTATGGCGTGGCGCGGTGGGGATCCCGTGCTGTTGGGGTTCATCGCGCGTGGGCCCTCCGGTCGGTCCCTATGCAGGTCGGGGGCCGCGGCATTCTCTCGTCTCTCCGATTGCGGCGCCGGGGGTCTAGCGGTAGCCGGCTTCAGAGGGCACTCGTAACGCGTGTGGCCCGGCCTGCCACATCGGAAACAGTGTCCGTCCCGCCACGGGCAACCCGTCACGGGGGCGGCGGAGGCGGGGGTTGGCCCTTGGGGGCAGGAGAGGTAAGTGTGATCTGGCAAGCCGCACCGGTTACAATAGTGGTACCTCCAAGTGCATTCCGTCACTGGGTGCGCGCCCTTGCAGATAACGCAGAATCCTGGTTGCACGTGCGCGCTTCCCATAAGCCCTCGTTCGTCCTCCGGTGCTTGCTTCGGGCGTGGATTTGGTCGGCTCTCTGGATCGGTGCCCCCTTGAGGGGTGGAGGCAGCAGTTCCCTTAGGCTCAACATGTCGCGGCGCCGGGGGTCTATTGACAGCCGACTTCAGAGGGCACTCAAAACGCGTGTGGCCCGGCCTGCCACATCGGAAGCAGTGTCCGTCCCGCCACGGGCAACTCGTCATGAGGTGTGCGTTGCCGCATATGACGCACGGTTTCGGTGGCCTAGGTCTCTCCTCCGTCGTCTGCCCGAGGTTCTGCCCGGCTCTTGGGCGTTTGCTCGCCCGGCCCCTCCGATGGGGGTCCCCGGCCGACTCGGGGTAAGAGTAATCCTGCCGGGCGCGCTCTACGTTGGTGTGCACGGCCAAGTTAGTAGCCTCCTGGAAGGTGGGAGGGCCCGTCGGCGGCATCCCGGGAGGGGCAACGCCTCTGCTGCCGCCCCGGAATCGGTCGACGCCCTCGAGTTCCTGTATCAGCATGCTCAGGCGCTCCGCGAGAGTCAGCAGTTGCCCAGCCACGTCGCGCAGCTGGTTGCGGAGCAGGCGATTGGCTTCGTCGGCGATGTCCATTTCCGTCGTCGGTTGAGAGAAAGGACTCGGACTCTCTCCCCCCCCCCCCTCGATCGCTCGTCTTCTACAGTCCTATGCCCTACCCATTTCATTCATGTGTAGGCAAGTGAGGTATCCCAACGGATGTCGGCACTAACTGTTGTGATTGAAGGAACTCTCTGATACCATTTAATCTGTCACGCCCCGGGGGTTTGTTTTAGAGGGAACGATTTTCAAAAGTCAAACATTTGACGCATACATTTTTTTTTTTTTTTTTTTTTTTTTTTGATAAAGGAGGACCCCTCTTCCCCGGCGCATGCCCAGACCCGCCACACATACAGGATCACTCTGTAAACGGACAGAGCCTCCCCTGTATGTGCACGGCGTGGCGTTCAGTACATATTCCAGACATACACAACCATTCAATCACAACAATTATTAACATACAACCAGCATTCTAATTTATTTAAAAACGTATGGCCGATCAATTTGGAAAGGATAAATTCACAGTTTTAAAAGAGCGCCCACCCGGCGCTTACGTTTTGAAAGCGAGTTTCGAAATCAGCATAAATCCACAAGGTTTTGAAAACGGTGCCCACCCGACACCAAGTCTTGAAATCCCTTTCGCAATCCATAAATCCACAGGGTTTTGAAACCCGTGCCCACACGACACTTAGATTTTAAAAACGGTTTTCGCAATCTTTTCTTTGGCTTTTGCCTTTTTCATTTTCAAATGGCCAACAGAAATAAAAGGAAGAGTAACGCATAAGAGGATAACTAAATGCAACCCGTACCGACATCCACGCCGACCCCACGAGGGTATCGAGAACCTCTCACATAACTACAGTGTAAATGAAATGCAAGAATGAAAGAGAAATACAGTGCAGGGTCCCCAGCGACCCAGCTGCTCCTGTCCCGTCCTCACCACCGCCTATATCTCCCCCCGTCGGAACCCTGTCACGAAGTGGGAAGTCAGTGACGTAGAAATAGTAGAGCAGGAGAATATAGTAAAACAAACCGTGAAGACAACCGGGGCAACCACCCTCTCAAGGAGGAAGGGCAACCTGTACACCTGTGTCCTGGAATACCCGGCCACGTCGGACAACTAAACCGACGGCCCATCCCGTACCGGCAGAAACCCGACCACGTCGGACAACTAAACCGACGGGTCGCACCGTACCGGCAGAAACCCGACCACGTCGGACAACTAAACCGACGGGTCGCACCGCTCGCACCTCGGCGCCTCAAACCCCACAACTAATAAGGGGCCCCCACTACGTCACCTCGTGGGTATACACGGGTCATAGACCACTTTTTCGGAAAAGCGCACCGTCTGCGGTGGCCAAACCGCGGGTGCGCGTGTTGCAGCCTCGAGCCAAGTAACCATAACCACCATCATGTCAGCATCATAATATATATAACAAGAGTAAAACGGCAACATGTATAGTCGAAAGTAAAACTGTAGCATATGCGATCGAAAGTAACCCGCTATCATGTACAATCAAAGTCAAGGCAATAATACGTGTACTCGAAGGTGGCCCGCCAACATATAATTATCAAAAGGGGAAAGACCGTCGGAGACCGACGCTAAACACTATGAAGAAACCCACCACATAATAAACCTGATCATAACGACATTACGCATAAAGGGATTCTAAGGGTGTACCCACCTGAAACGTGAAGAAAGTGTGTGGAAACTTCAGTTAAAATGCTCCCACCTTGAGCCCGAAAAGAACTACAGTAAGAAGTATCGTTAATAACATCGTCGGGGTCAAAAACACTCAAAAACAGGGCGAAACGGGCCAAAAACGGAGCTTCTGGGCTCTTTGGCTGGAGGCTGGTGCACGGTCCAGGCGTGGACCGGGTTTACGGCGTCAGCGGTTGCGCGGCACGCGCCGGGTGCACGCAGGAAGCGTGCACCGCGCATCCTGGGCCGGGCCGGTGCACGACACGAGCGTGCACCGGGCTCACGGCCGCAGGGGCTTGCGGTGCGCACCGGGTGCACGCTGTAGCGTGCACCGCGCCCGAGCGGGCCGGGCCGGAGCACGAAAGCGTGCGCCGGTTCCGCGGCTCTGGCTGCCGATGCGTGCACCAGGTGCACGCCTGGAGCGTGCACCGCGCACGGTGTGCCGCCCGGCGCACGGTTTCGTGCGCCGGGTTTGCACCTCCGGGGCTGCGGGGCGTGCACCGGGTGCACGCAGGGGCCTGTGGACCGCGGCTGAAGCATCCGTACTGCCACGAACAGTGATGCCCTTTTTCGCGATTTCTTCTCCGTTTTCGCTCCCGTGCGACTCCGGCGACGACCCCGCGAACATGGTAACGGCGGCGGCGGCCTCCCGTTCGACACCACGCCTCGCACGCAACACGACAAGAAGGAAAACCCCAAATCGAAAAAGATAACCGGGAAGGCCCGAACCGTTTACCTTGTTTTCGCCGGTGAGGGAGGAAGGAAGAGGATCGTCCCGCTCTCGTTCGCCGGGTTCCGCAGGGCGTGCGATCGTTCTTCCTTCTCCTCGTCTCCGTCTCGGTTCCTCACGCCCTCGGTTGAAAAGAGAGGAAATATGGATTGGGATTTTATTTTCCCCTTCCCTTTTTTTTTTTTTTTTTTTTTAACAGGGCCGCCTTAAACCCTAGCCGTCAAGAGAGAAACCCTAAATTAACCGAAATAAAAACCGACGGCTAAGATCGTCCCGAAAAGCGTGTCAATCGCTCGCACGGATCCCGGAGCACACAGAATGGGGCCCAAACTTCAAAAATTTATTCCGGAAGATCCGGGAGTCGGAATTCGAATCCGATCGCGTCTCCGCTCACCGTTTTGCGAGCTCTAGCACCGAAAATTATCCGCAAGTCCCGACAACCAGCCCAGAATTTCTCGAATTTCAACCCCTCCCTAATCAACTGAAAACATTCGGTTAGGACCCAAGATGGAAAACCGGAAGGTCGGAGTATCCCCACATAAATAAAATAACCCAGTGCCATAAACAAATGAGAATTCCGATCACAGCAGGTTCCCCGTCCGATCGCCTCGAAGAACGTGTCGGCCACTTAACACGGATTTCGATGCGCCACTCAAAAGCAAACGCTTTGACCCCCATTTCGGGAGATCTGTAAATCGGAATCCGAATCCGTTCGCTTTGCCGCCCTCCGTTCTTCGAGCTCAATCGCAGAAAATGTAGAGTTATGAATCCCAAAGGATCTAAATAGGTACTATCAAACAACTAGAGGGGGGGGTGAATAGGTGTAATACTTAAAAACACAATCTCAGTGCAAAATAAAAACCAATGCGGAAAATAAAAACAGCACACCGAGATATACGTGGAAACTCCAATCTAGGAGAAAATCCACGGGACCAACACGCAATAACAATCCACTAAGAATAGAAGAATAACAAGGTGATTACCGACTCCACGGACTCAACCCCTCCTTCAGCTTCTTCGGACCTTGCGCTGACCGGTTGGATATCCACGCAATAACAATCCCTAAGAAAAGAAGAATAACAAGGTGATTACCATCTCCACGGATTTAACCCCTCCTTCAATTTCTTGGACCTCGCGCTCCACCGATTTTGCACGTCCACTGCACACGTTCGAATCCACGAACGCCACTCGAATCCACGAGCACACGTTTCGAATCCACGAAACGCCTTTAGCACACCGAATCCACGATGCCACGTCGAATCCACGACGCAAACTCAGTCGATAAGAATATTGACTTCGATGGTGATCCTTTGCTTAGATTCTCATTGAGGAACCGTAGAAGAAATCTCTAAGCAAAGATTAGATCAATTCGACAAAAGATATGTTCTTGAAAGAACCATCGAATTGACCTAAAAGAGGCTATAAAGAAGATCGATAAAAACCTAGCCTCTAGGGTTGCTCTCAAGAGTTTTATAAAAAGATCGGCCGTAGCTCCCCCGTTTTTGAGAAACCCTGAATGTCTATTTATAGTTTAGAAACCTTTGGAAAGAGATAAGAATCAAAAACATACCTTATCTGGAAATTTTCAGGACGGCGATCCGGATCGGATTTACTGCGATCCGGATCGTCGTAACGAGATTGACGATTCCAGAAAACCAAGGGTTCGGGATCCGGATTGCATTGCCCGATCCGGATCGTTCATACAAATCAGAAAACTTAACATTCGGGATCCGGATCGGAAATTGCATGGATCCGGATCGCAGTCTTGTATGAAGCAACAACCTTCGGGATCCGGATCGTTGGCTCTGATCCGGATCCTGAACATGTCCGAACACCAGTTTTTGATTATTATGCAATTAAAAGTTCATCCAAGTGTTTCTACACTATAAGAAAGTATTCGGATCACCACAATTATTTAGTTAAACATACCTGATCCTCTTGAATACTTTCTTCTTGAGATTGATGTAACTGATCCACAATTCTTCAACTTCAATCTTCAAGACACTGAGTGTCAACTTGAGCTCTTGTTGAATCTTCTCTAAGTCTTCGATTGCTGATTGACAATTTGATCACTTCAAGACTCCGACTCAACTCACTGACTAGACTCACGAAATATGCCAATACTAAAATGCCGTAACAATCTCCCCCTTTGGCAATTTCGTGACAAAACCCAAAAATACATAAAAGCTCAAAACACTCATCTTAAACCAAAAAATCGAAACTCAATGTCATCACCAAAACATTGATTTTCTTTGCGTGAAAGATCCAATAAATACAAAATTACATTTGAACCAAACAGTCCTAGAACATACTCTATGACTTAGGACTTGGAGTCTTAAAGTGATGTAATTCCTGCAAAACCAAAACTCCAAACAAAATCAAACGTTAGTCGTTAGAAATTAGAATCCTACATTTGATCCGTCTTCCTTTTGGTTCTTTTGTTTTTTCTTTGTCTCCCCCTATCTTGAGCATCTCTAACATGTTCTCCATGTTCTCCCCCTTTGTGATACGATCATCATTTTCCGTTCTCCCCCTATCTCGATGATCTCATCTCTGTCTCCCCCTATTTCTCTTCTCCCCCTTTTTGTCACAAATTGTCAAACAGTGAACATACTAGACAAAAGGAAATCACTAACAGCATTAGTTCATAGAGAAAGAGAGATAAAAGCTCAGTTCCGGTATATAACAAAAATGCAGATTGCGTACCTGTACCAGAAAGCAAAAATCAAATAATTTCTTGAAACAAATCCAGATTTTGGAATCTTTTCAAATACCGATTTGTATTCCATCAAGAAATCCATTTAAGTGCTTTGAAAAACAATGAATTCACATAGATGCCATTCAATCCAATTAATTTCACGAAATTAAAAAGATTTACTCCAAAATCATGAAAAATAAAGGTAAAACATTATAAACCGTTTTTCATGTTATATTCATCAAACACAAGTCATCAAAAATAATCTTGAGATCCAAACTCTATCAAGATGTAACGGATTTACAAAGATGACTTACGGAGATTTCCAAATGACATCAATTCTGAATTTTTACCCTTTCAAATTTGAGATAAGCACTAAAATACCTAAGGGTGGCTCTTTGAGCATCTTTCAACTATTCCACCTTATACCAACCAGGAGATTGTTCAAAATATAAGAGTTTTGCATATAAATCTCCAAATGCTTCAACTAAAGATTTTCTCATAAAATACTATCAAGCATCCATAACATGTGGTAGCTTCACACACAAACCGGACGACCGGGGTGGCAGCTCTTTCCAGCATGTGGTGGTAGTTTTCACACTCCTTTCGGATGTAACTCTTTCCACATCTTTCATAATTCAATTATTTACCCTTGTAAGAAGGCAATCTCTTACGTGAAAGAATTAAATCCCAAATTTTAGTCAATCGGTTGTCTCATGTTTATCACAAAGAACTCACACAACCGAGATAGATTAAGCATCTGAAGATCACACATGATTTCTAAAATTTGATGCTTATAATATCAAAAACTCCTATAATGAAGTATCTTCAAGATTATGATTATGAAGTAAAGTTGATAATCCATATAAAATTAATTTGGAGTGAATGAAAGTGAAAACCCTTTTTTTTTTTTTTATTCAATGCACTTGTTCGTTAAAAACCTTTTGTTTAAAAAACAAAACATAAAAACGAAGAGCATTGAAAACATGTAATGCAAAGATCAAGAACAATATGAAAGAAAAACCGATCAAAGCATTACATACAGTCATAAGCTAATTAGAACTTAAGACAAGGAAAGATATCACCTTTCCGAATCCAAAATCGCTGAATTTTGGGTTGTCTTGATTCGTTGTGGCCGGGGGTTGTCCGCTTTGACTGTTGATCCACCTTAGGTCTTTGCCTCGCAGTGTGATGATGCAGGTTTCCATGCACTGTTTTCCCGTGAATCCAAGTGTGAAACACCTAATGATGGTGTTTGATCCACAGTGTGTCAAAGGGACAGCACAGGTGGGTCCGTGGCAGTGTTTATTGTTAGTTTGGCCTTCGGCGGGGTTTGCCGAATTTTAGAAAAGTTTCTAGGCCAAACGGATGGCGTATTTGGATCCAGCGCGGAAAAACGCTTGAAAACGGCTATTTATTTGCCGGATTTGGAGTCCGGATGCCCAAAAACGGACTCCCGGAAGTTTCTAATGTCTCCTGGTGCATGGGGGAAGGCCGTGGACCGCCGGATGCCACGTGGCGGGCCCTCATTGGCCGGCCCGCGGCGCCCGGTGCATGGAACGGCTCGGCGGGGTGCACGGACCCGGCGCACAGACACGTGGCGCATGGCTACTGGCGGGCTCTTGGGACTCGGCGCAGGGGACAACGCCTGCGGCCGGTCAGGCGGCGCCTGCCCGCGCGCCTGACCGCACAGTGCATGGGACGCGCGTCGCCTCGCCATTGGCGAGCGCCTGCGGGGCTGACCGCGCGGTCGGGACGCGCGTCGGCCGCTGGCGCGCCCCGCACGGCTGTTCGCTGTGCGGGATGCGCGCCGATCTCCTGTGGGGACGCGCGTCGCGTGCTGATTGGTTCCGCCCGGTCGGACGGGACGCGTCCGACCCGCCCTGGCGGATCCGGGCCCAAACGTGGCCCGAATCCAATAACGCGGGTTTGTTTTTTCTCCTTCTTAATTCTTTTAGGGCATTGGAAGCCCGATTTCTCCCTTTCTGTTTGGAACCACTCCGAGCCCCCTCTTAGACATTTCTTCCTCTCCCAATCCTTCATCCACTGTAGTAATCTCAAGAATTTTGAAGGCTCGGATCCCAAGGTTTGCATTTATCCGGCGCGGCGCGACGATCGTTCTACGGCTACCAGATTCGTCGCATTTCGGTGTTCTAGCTCCCCCGGCTCACCCCGACATCCTGTTTTTACGATTTTTGCGCCGTCGGATTCTTGACAGGTAGGGCTTCACTTCCTCTTTTATGAGTTTCTCTTGATTCAGAGGTTTTGATGGTGATTCTGTGGCTTCTTTCTGACCCTTTTTTCCGTCGCGGAGTTTTGGGACAGCACCATCTCGTTTTGGCGATAACTTCGCGCTCGAGCATCGAAACAGGGCGACTCAAAAGGGGATTTGCATCTACGCGTCACGAGGAATCTCCTGGAATTTTCGTGGATTTTGTGGAATTTCCCTGAAGGTGAGGAATCCCTTTTTACAGAATTTTATATCGCTGTTTTGGGATGAATGTATTGTTTGAGGTGGTCCTCTTGTCGATTTTCGTTCTCAGCACAGAAAAATCGTGGGAAAACGTGCAGGTACTTGTTTCGACCGGATCGTCGCGTAGATCGCAGTGTATATTTTCTGGGAATTTTGTGGGCACGTGTCACAGGTAAAAATGGCTGAACAGTAAATCTGAATTTGGGAGACAGATTTTGGGTTAAACTTGAATTGTAATTTGTGTGTGTTCTTTGGGATCTTTGGCACAGTGTTGCGGGGTTTTCCGGAGCGAGCGCGGACTTAGCCTTTGAGGACCGGATTTAGCGCTCGAGGTGGGTACCGTTGTTTACCTCCTACTTATGATGTCCCCACTAGGCCTATTGGAGTGCTTCACTGTTATGTTGCTAAATGAACCGGAATAAGTTAAAATGGCATCTTGGTTGAGAATTGGACTTATTGCTTGGGCTACATCTTAAAATGGACTAAGTATTAATGAATGGATGATTCTTATATTAATATGTCGTTTAAACCTCACGGGGGGGGGGAGTTTTGCTATAAAGGACTATCTTACTCGTACACTTTGGGACCTCTTATGCTTATGTGATAAATGGATATGAGATAACTTAGCAAATGAAAGTTTAACTAGTGGCATACCTCTCTATTGGGAAGGATAATTAATATTTAAACCCTGTTTTTATATAAAGGACTTTGCATGCTTAAATGGACATCTAGTTAGGCCACCTTTTTCTGCTACACTATCATGCTGGAATTGACTTAGGAGAAACCATGCTTTTCTCTTCTTTTATTTATATTCGGGGGATAGTGCGCTCGGGTTCGAGCAGGGACTGGGATAGTGTAGTCAGACAGTTGTGGGCTTTGGGACAGGCAGGCTGTGAGGGCCGGGCATTGCGGCAACCGCGGATCTTTGGCGGTTGACCGGACAGTAGTTATTGCATCAGATTGGGATAGAGGATTTGGATTTCTTTTAGTGGATGGGTTTTCCACCGTGATCAGAGTCATGATCCAGTCCTGCTGATTTGGTACTTGTTACCCAGGCATTATACTCGTGTGGGTCGCTCCCCTCGAGTGCCACTCCGGAGTGTGCGTTTTTACAGGCTTCGAGTCTTCGAGACTCCCTTTTCCTATCGGTGTTATGCGTAGGCTGGCATACCCGATTTGGCAGGCAGAGCAGGCAGTACCAGTGCTTACTGGTGTATCGATTGGGTCTAGACAGGCAGGCGTTGACATTCTGATGCATACATATAGCTAATCTATCAGTTAGCTCATTAGAGGCATGTAGTGGTAGCTCTATTCATCATCAGCAGTTTTAATTACAGCTTACCACCTCTGTTCATCTTTTCTGCCTCTTATAGTCCTAGTGGGCACATTTGTGTTGAGGTCTACCCACTAGGAGGAGGCTACTGTTTTATAGTAGTTCTCACTCCCCACTGCTTTTCTTCTTCTATTCCCCTTTGTTTTGCAGAGTCGTCTGCGGCTGTTGCAGGACCCTCCACTGCGGACCGAGGTAAGAGGATCGCGGACTAGATAGCGGTCCACCCAGGCACCAGTTCTATTATTAGATGTACCCCGATACTCTCAGATACTCTACTATTCATTTCTTTTTGGGTCTGGCTTCGGCCAGCTGGTTGTATTTGATTAGCGAGCTGGGAGAGACATATGTCTTATTGAGAGTTACTTTCTGCACTTTACTTTTCTGCTTTATCTGAGATGTATTAGTTACTGTTTAGCTCTGTTTATGCTCTTTTATTATATCATCTATACTTGAGCAGGTTACCAGCGCTACGTATACACGGGAAATTCTGTGTATACGGCGGATCTGTAGACGGGCCCGGGTTCTGGTTTACACCCGGGGCGTGACAGATTAAGTTGGTATCAGAGCTTAGGGATAGGTCAATTGGGACTTAGGAAACCCTAGGCTTTTGGCAGACCCTAGGAAGGCAGGGCGTGAGTGACGTGACATTATGCGAAAGTCGGCAATTTGGTCATATATTATTTTGACTCTTCCAGGGAGTGAAGAGGGATTGGCATGTCCTGTTTCTGGCGAACTATTATGTTGGCTGCAGACAACATAAGGTTACAGAAATAGGAGGATGCCTTTGACTTTCGCTAGATTGGGTCGTGTGTGGTTTCGGTACTGATTTGTGGTTTCTTGTGTGACAGGATGCCTCCCAGGCGGCGGATTCCTACCCGGGGTACCCCTACACCCCCGGAGGGGCCGGAGCAGTCCGGACCTTCAGAGATTGCTGAGTTGAGGGCCATGGTGGCCCAGCTGGCGGAGGGTCACCGCCGGCAGGAGCAGAGGTTCGAGCAGCTGCTTGCTCAGGTTGGGGCCCCTCCCCCTACTACTACTGAGGCCCCCGCACCACCTGTTGTACCACCGACTATACCGCTTGTGCCTACGGCACCATCTTCGAGCAGCGGGGCCCCGGGAGCGATCCGACCTTTGGCTCCCGAGGAGGAGCAGGAGTTTACTGATAAACTCACCCATTTCTGCAAGCGGGGACCGCCTAGATTCTCGGGGCGGAGCACTCACCCTTGGGAGGTTGGGACGTGGCTTTCAGCAATGGAGAAGTTGTTCCGAGACTTCTTCATCGATCAGAAGTACCGGGTACACATGGCTGTGCATTGTCTGGATGGAGATGCGGACACGTGGTGGCGTCGGGTGGAGCCCCTGGAGTTTCAGATCACCCGGCAGCTACCTTGGGCAGAGTTCAAGAGGATGGTCCTGGACACTTACTTTTCCACCAGCGTGAAGAAAAAGGTAGAGGATGACCTGAAGAATCTCCAGCAGGGCGACCGGTCGGCATGGGACTACTTTCAGGAGTTTTCGCGACTGCTCAGCTGCGTTCCCTACGTCGCGAGGGATGGACCACATCAGGTGGAGCTCTTCGAGTCGGGCCTGCGCCCGGAGCTCTATACCTTGGTGCATGCACAGAGATTACAGACCCTGGAGGAGGCGGCCGAGCATGCACAGTGGATCGAGAGAGGAGACCACGTTGTCGCCAGACGTGGGGGCCTGGCCGCTCAGGGATCGGACAGGAAGCGGCCAGCGCAGGATGATGGGGGACAGGCCAGCTCCTGGAGGCCGCCCCGACCCCCGCCGCCTCAGTTCTCAGGCCGCGGGCGTTCGGAGCGGCGAGGGCATGGTGGATCTCCGAGGCCCCCACAGCACCAGCAGCAGCACTCACGACAGCAGCAGCATTCTCAGCAGCAGAGGTCGCAGTCCCGGCACCAGGGATCTCAGCGGCAGAGGCAGCAGCAGCAGGGGAGGCAGCCCCAGACCCCAGCCAGGTGCATTTTCTGCCAGGGACAGCACTCTCCTGATACTTGTGACCAGAGGTTTGGCCGCTGTTACCGGTGCGGACAGTCGGGCCACGTTCGAGCTACTTGCCCTTATGCGCCAGCACCGGCTCCTTCCTCAGCATCAGCCCCACCGGCGCCCCAGCAGCGGTCCTATGCTCCAGCAAGCAGGGCCCCTTCTTCCCACCCGGCAGATCACCGACCACCGGCACAGAGCGGGCGGGTTTATGCCGCCCAGGTTGCGGACTCCCTGGCAGCCGACCACGTGGTGGCAGGTATCGTTTTACTTTCTGGCAGTAGAGCTCGCACCTTATTTGATACCGGGGCATCACATTCTTTCATCAGTAGAGCATTTGCATCATCTCATGGACTAGAGTTAGGTCGGTTGCCACGTGCGTTAGAGGTACGGGTTCCCGAGCATACTTTACTTGTAGAGGAGTGTTGTTGGTCTTGCCCTGTACAGATCGAGTCGTGGATCTTGCCAGCGGACCTGATGGTCCTGAGTCAGCTGCGAGACTTTGATATGGTACTTGGGATGGACTGGCTGACTCGCTATTATGCGACTATTGATTGTGCCGCGAGGACGGTGACTTTTAGCGAGCCAGGCCAGGAGGTGATTGTGTACAGAGGATGCCAGAGTACCTTCTTCGCCGCGATAGTTTCGACTTCTCGTGCGAGGCAGATGATGCGCAGCGGATGCGTGGCCTTTTTGGCCAGTGTGGTTGAGGGGCCTGCGGCGGCACCGGGACTCGCGGACATCCCTATAGTCCACGAGTTCCCGGATGTTTTCCCACCAGAGCTGACTAGTATGCCGCCGGATAGGGAGATCGAGTTTTTGATTGACGTAGTCCCAGGAACTGCGCCAATCTCTAAGGCCCCTTACCGAATGGCACCGGCGGAGCTGCGGGAGTTGAAGGCGCAACTCCAGGATTTATTGGATAAGGGTTTTGTGAGGCCGAGTGTATCACCTTGGGGAGCACCGGTGCTGTTCGTGAAGAAGAAGGATGGTTCACTTCGTCTTTGTGTGGATTACCGAGAGCTGAATAAAGTGACCATCAAGAACAAGTACCCTTTGCCGCGCATCGACGACTTATTTGATCAGCTGCAAGGGTCTTGTGTCTTCTCTAAGATTGATTTACAGTCTGGTTACCACCAACTGAAGGTGAAGACCGAGGATGTTCCTAAGACAGCATTCAGGACTCGGTACGGGCATTACGAGTTCACCGTCATGCCTTTTGGATTGACTAATGCCCCTGCCGCATTTATGGATTTGATGAACAGGGTCTTTCGACCTTATCTGGACCGGTTTGTGGTAGTGTTCATCGATGACATCCTGATTTACTCTCGGAGCGATGTGGAGCACGAGGAGCATCTGAGGATAGTGCTGCAACTTCTGAGGGAGAAGAAGTTGTATGCCAAGTTGTCTAAGTGCGAGTTTTGGCTTCGAGAGGTTGCCTTTTTGGGCCATGTGATTTCAGCCGCGGGAGTGGCGGTAGACCCGGCGAAGATTGAGGCGATCCGGGATTGGCCCCGACCGACGACGGTAGCAGAGGTTCGCAGTTTTATGGGCTTGGCAGGTTATTACCGTCGGTTTGTGGAGGGTTTTGCGAAACTTTCCGCACCCCTCACTCGTTTGACGCGCAAAGGAATCAAGTTCATCTGGAGTGAGGATTGCCAGAGAAGCTTCGAGGAACTGAAGACCAGATTGATGTCAGCTCCTATCCTTTCCCTCCCTGTTATGGGGAAAGGATACGTGATCTACAGTGACGCATCGCATAGTGGACTCGGGTGCGTGCTGATGCAGGAGGGTAAGGTAATCGCTTATGCTTCGCGACAACTCAAGGATTATGAGAAAAATTACCCTACCCATGACTTGGAGCTAGCGGCTGTGATCTTCGCACTGAAGTTGTGGCGCCACTATCTGTATGGGGAACACTGCGAGATTTACACCGACCACAAGAGCCTGAAGTATCTGTTCACGCAGAAGGAGCTCAATCTGAGGCAGCGCAGATGGTTGGAGCTGTTAAAGGATTACGATGTGGACATACTTTACCATCCCGGCAAGGCAAACGTGGTCGCTGATGCCCTGAGCAGGAGAGCAGTGCAGAGCTTATCTATGATGATCACCGATCAGGCGCCATTATTGGAGCAGATGAGGCGGTTAGAGCTTGAGGTGGTGTCCCCGGGGGTTTCTGCTAGACTATTGTCCTTGGTCGTGCAGCCCACTCTGTTGGACAGGATTCGGGAGAAACAGAGTGAGGACCCCCATCTGATGAGGATTCGAGAGCAGATTCCGGCTGGAGAGGCAGGGGATTTCTCAGTTGATGCTTCGGGAGTACTACGGTACAGGGACCGAGCTTGCGTGCCTATGGACTCGGAGACTCGAGAGCAGATCTTGCGGGAGGCTCATTATACACCTTATACCATCCATCCTGGTGGGACTAAGATGTATAAGGACCTCAAGGCACAGTTCTGGTGGAGCGGCATGAAAAGAGATATTGGCAGATTTGTGGCGCACTGCTTAACTTGTCAGCAAGTAAAGGCTGAGCATCGTGTACCTGCTGGCAAGTTGCAGAGCCTCCCGATCCCTGAATGGAAGTGGGATCATATCACTATGGATTTTGTCACGGGATTGCCGAGAGCTCAGACTGGAGCGGATGCGATCTGGGTGGTCGTGGACAGACTCACCAAATCCGCTCACTTTATACCAGTTCAGATGACTTGGCCATTGGATCGACTGGCACAGGTGTACTTGGCCGAGGTGGTCAGATTGCACGGGATACCCATTTCCATCGTGTCGGATAGGGACTCGAGGTTTGTCTCGCACTTTTGGAGGAGTTTACAGACGGCCCTAGGGACACGGCTTCACTTCAGCACAGCTTTTCACCCACAGACGGACGGACAGTCAGAGCGCACCATTCAGACTCTCGAGGATATGCTACGAGCATGCGTTCTGGACTTTGGGGGCGGGTGGCACCGACATCTGGGATTGGTCGAGTTTGCGTACAACAACAGCTATCAAGCGAGCATCCAGATGGCTCCGTTTGAAGCGTTGTATGGGCGCAAGTGTCGGTCACCCCTATATTGGAGTGATGTGGGCGAGAAGAAGACCTTGGGTCCTGATCTACTATTGGAGGCAGAGGAGAAGGTCAGACTGATTCGACGACATCTGGAGACAGCTCAGAGCCGGCAGAAGAGTTATGCTGACACCCGACGACGAGACTTGGAGTTTCAGGTGGGCGATCATGTCTTTTTGAAAGTCTCGCCGTCGAAAGGGATTCGGAGATTTGGGATTCGTGGAAAACTGAGCCCTCGTTATATCGGACCTTTTGAGGTATTGGAGCGCATCGGGCCAGTTGCCTACCGGCTTGCACTTCCTCCCAGATTGGCTAGTGTTCACGACGTGTTTCATGTATCCACCCTGAGGAGATATGTTCATGACCCGTCGCACATCATTGATTTCGTCCCACTGGAGGTTGCGGAGGACTTGAGCTATGTCGAGCGGCCACTGCGGATTTTGGACCGCGAGGTTAGAGAGCTGCGCAGCCGGGCCATCCCTTATGTGAAGGTTCTGTGGAGCAACCAGGGCGAGCGCGAAGCTACGTGGGAGCTGGAGTCAGCGATGTTGGATGCCCACCCCCAATTGTTTGAGGCCCCGACTTGAGGTATGATTTTAGTTTCGAGGACGAAACTTTCTTTTAGTGGGGGAGGATGTGATGATCCAGGTTTCCATGCACTGTTTTCCCGTGAATCCAAGTGTGAAACACCTAATGATGGTGTTTGATCCACAGTGTGTCAAAGGGACAGCACAGGTGGGTCCGTGGCAGTGTTTATTGTTAGTTTGGCCTTCGGCGGGGTTTGCCGAATTTTAGAAAAGTTTCTAGGCCAAACGGATGGCGTATTTGGATCCAGCGCGGAAAAAACGCTTGAAAACGGCTATTTATTTGCCGGATTTGGAGTCCGGATGCCCAAAAACGGACTCCCGGAAGTTTCTAATGTCTCCTGGTGCATGGGGGAAGGCCGTGGACCGCCGGATGCCACGTGGCGGGCCCTCATTGGCCGGCCCGCGGCGCCCGGTGCATGGAACGGCTCGGCGGGGTGCACGGACCCGGCGCACAGACACGTGGCGCATGGCTACTGGCGGGCTCTTGGGACTCGGCGCAGGGGACAACGCCTGCGGCCGGTCAGGCGGCGCCTGCCCGCGCGCCTGACCGCACAGTGCGTGGGACGCGCGTCGCCTCGCCATTGGCGAGCGCCTGCGGGGCTGACCGCGCGGTCGGGACGCGCGTCGGCCGCTGGCGCGCCCCGCACGGCTGTTCGCTGTGCGGGATGCGCGCCGATCTCCTGTGGGGACGCGCGTCGCGTGCTGATTGGTTCCGCCCGGTCGGACAGGACGCGTCCGACCCGCCCTGGCGGATCCGGGCCCAAACGTGGCCCGAATCCAATAACGCGGGTTTGTTTTTTCTCCTTCTTAATTCTTTTAGGGCATTGGAAGCCCGATTTCTCCCTTTCTGTTTGGAACCACTCCGAGCCCCCTCTTAGACATTTCTTCCTCTCCCAATCCTTCATCCACTGTAGTAATCTCAAGAATTTTGAAGGCTCGGATCCCAAGGTTTGCATTTATCCGGCGCGGCGCGACGATCGTTCTACGGCTACCAGATTCGTCGCATTTCGGTGTTCTAGCTCCCCCAGCTCACCCCGACATCCTGTTTTTACGATTTTTGCGCCGTCGGATTCTTGACAGGTAGGGCTTCACTTCCTCTTTTATGAGTTTCTCTTGATTCAGAGGTTTTGATGGTGATTCTGTGGCTTCTTTCTGACCCTTTTTCCGTCACGGAGTTTTGGGACAGCACCATCTCGTTTTGGCGATAACTTCGCGCTCGAGCATCGAAACAGGGCGACTCAAAAGGGGATTTGCATCTACGCGTCACGAGGAATCTCCTGGAATTTTCGTGGATTTTTGTGGAATTTCCCTGAAGGTGAGGAATCCCTTTTTACAGAATTTTATATCGCTGTTTTGGGATGAATGTATTGTTTGAGGTGGTCCTCTTGTCGATTTTCGTTCTCAGCACAGAAAAATCGTGGGAAAACGTGCAGGTACTTGTTTCGACCGGATCGTCGCGTAGATCGCAGTGTATATTTTCTGGGAATTTTGTGGGCACGTGTCACAGGTAAAAATGGCTGAACAGTAAATCTGAATTTGGGAGACAGATTTTGGGTTAAACTTGAATTGTAATTTGTGTGTGTTCTTTGGGATCTTTGGCACAGTGTTGCGGGGTTTTCCGGAGCGAGCGCGGACTTAGCCTTTGAGGACCGGATTTAGCGCTCGAGGTGGGTACCGTTGTTTACCTCCTACTTATGATGTCCCCACTAGGCCTATTGGAGTGCTTCACTGTTATGTTGCTAAATGAACCGGAATAAGTTAAAATGGCATCTTGGTTGAGAATTGGACTTATTGCTTGGGCTACATCTTAAAATGGACTAAGTATTAATGAATGGATGATTCTTATATTAATATGTCGTTTAAACCTCACGGGGGGGGGGAGTTTTGCTATAAAGGACTATCTTACTCGTACACTTTGGGACCTCTTATGCTTATGTGATAAATGGATATGAGATAACTTAGCAAATGAAAGTTTAACTAGTGGCATACCTCTCTATTGGGAAGGATAATTAATATTTAAACCCTGTTTTTATATAAAGGACTTTGCATGCTTAAATGGACATCTAGTTAGGCCACCTTTTTCTGCTACACTATCATGCTGGAATTGACTTAGGAGAAACCATGCTTTTCTCTTCTTTTATTTATATTCGGGGGATAGTGCGCTCGGGTTCGAGCAGGGACTGGGATAGTGTAGTCAGACAGTTGTGGGCTTTGGGACAGGCAGGCTGTGAGGGCCGGGCATTGCGGCAACCGCGGATCTTTGGCGGTTGACCGGACAGTAGTTATTGCATCAGATTGGGATAGAGGATTTGGATTTCTTTTAGTGGATGGGTTTTCCACCGTGATCAGAGTCATGATCCAGTCCTGCTGATTTGGTACTTGTTACCCAGGCATTATACTCGTGTGGGTCGCTCCCCTCGAGTGCCACTCCGGAGTGTGCGTTTTTACAGGCTTCGAGTCTTCGAGACTCCCTTTTCCTATCGGTGTTATGCGTAGGCTGGCATACCCGATTTGGCAGGCAGAGCAGGCAGTACCAGTGCTTACTGGTGTATCGATTGGGTCTAGACAGGCAGGCGTTGACATTCTGATGCATACATATAGCTAATCTATCAGTTAGCTCATTAGAGGCATGTAGTGGTAGCTCTATTCATCATCAGCAGTTTTAATTACAGCTTACCACCTCTGTTCATCTTTTCTGCCTCTTATAGTCCTAGTGGGCACATTTGTGTTGAGGTCTACCCACTAGGAGGAGGCTACTGTTTTATAGTAGTTCTCACTCCCCACTGCTTTTCTTCTTCTATTCCCCTTTGTTTTGCAGAGTCGTCTGCGGCTGTTGCAGGACCCTCCACTGCGGACCGAGGTAAGAGGATCGCGGACTAGATAGCGGTCCACCCAGGCACCAGTTCTATTATTAGATGTACCCCGCTACTCTCAGATACTCTACTATTCATTTCTTTTTGGGTCTGGCTTCGGCCAGCTGGTTGTATTTGATTAGCGAGCTGGGAGAGACATATGTCTTATTGAGAGTTACTTTCTGCACTTTACTTTTCTGCTTTATCTGAGATGTATTAGTTACTGTTTAGCTCTGTTTATGCTCTTTTATTATATCATCTATACTTGAGCAGGTTACCAGCGCTTCGTATACACGGGAAATTCTGTGTATACGGCGGATCTGTAGACGGGCCCGGGTTCTGGTTTACACCCGGGGCGTGACACGCAGTGATCCACTTGTATGATTGATGATGTGGCTCGGACCTTTGGTGGGTTGAGTGAACTCCTTTGACTTGATGTGTCTTTTGATTCCGTTGAGTTCGCTCCGTAGATGAAGTTGCCGAAGAATTTTTCTTTCTCTTTTTCGGGCAATCCTTCACCAAATGTCCTTCAAGTCCACATAGGTGACAAGTTCTTCCTTTCAATTTAGTTGTGGAACTTGAAGCCTTCACAGTTTGGTTCTTTTTGAATCCCAAACCAACCTTGCTTGTTTGACCTAATCCGGACATACATTCAAGTTTCTTGGAACCGGTTGTAATCCTTTGTATGTCGGATTTAAGTTGATGAACTTGCTTGGTCAATGCTTGATTGGTGACATGAATTTCCTCAAACTGCTTTTCAAGAAAATCAATCTTGTTAATATGGGAATTAACGACCGTTTCCGATTGATTTATCTTTTCTTGGAGGATTTTATTATTATCCAATAAAAGCTCTCGTTCCTCCTCGAGATCATGAAGTTTTATCTTTAAAGCATGATTCTCGTCTTGATTCTCAAGTCGTTGCTTCCTCAACTTCTTGATATGCTTGGCCATCTTCTTAGATTCCGCAAGAAGTTGTTGATATGCCTCAACGAGTTCTTCTTCGTCCGACTCCCCCTCACTTGATGACTCTCCGCCGGATGTTGATGTTTCATGCAAAATCAAAGGAATAGAGTCAGTGATTAAAGATGATAAGCAAACATTAGAAGAGGGAATTTGAGAGGCGTGTAAGGCAACTGGCTTTTTCCTCTTTACTTGAGGTCGATTCATTAGAAGTAGAATCGTCCCAAGTTTTCGCTTGCAAAGCCTTCTTTTTATATGATTTCGGAGAAGGACAATCCGTTGAAAAATGGCCGTAGCCTTTGCATCGATAACATTGGATTTCCCCTTCGAAATCATCTTTTTCTTTTTCTTTAGAAGGTTTTGCAACGCCTTTGAGATTAGAGGATTTAGAACCCGATGATCCTTTAGATGGTTTCGTGGATGAAGATCCATCGGTTCGATTCTTCCAAAATTTCCGACGAAATTTCTTTGTGATCCGCGCCAATTGTTCTTCAAAATCGGCAAAAGAGATTTCATCGTCGGAACTTGATTCGCTATCTTCTTCCTTTGTGGATTTGAATGCAATACCTGTAAGCTTAGAAGAAGACTTGGAAGAAACTTGATTAGTAGGAAAAGTCATTTCATAAGTTTGCAAAGCACCTACTAATTCCTCTACACTCATCTCATCCGGATGACTAACGGTTTCAATGGCGGTAACCTTTGCCCTAAACCGTTCCGGAAGAGTCCGAAGTATCTTTCTTACAATTTTCGACTCCGGGATCTTTTCTCCTAAATTAGCACATGTATTAATTACATCTTGAAGTCTAGTGTAATAGTCTGTAAACAATTCATGCTCTTCCATATGAATAGAGTCAAATTGACTTGTAAGCATCTGGAGCTTTTGAATTTTTACAAGATTAGTACCCTCATGTGTAATTTTGAGAATATCCCAAATTTCCTTCGCGGATTCACACGCGGAAATTCGTGTGAACTCAGTCGAGGAAAGAGAATTAAATAAAGCGTTCATACCTTTCCCATTGTAAGAAGATCTTTCGAATTCCTCTTTGGACCATCTAGAGCAAGGTTTTGGGGTAGTAGAATTTCCTACTTCCTCAACAGGATGCACCCAACCGTGTTCCACGGTTTGCCAAACACGCTCATCAATTGAGATGAGAAAAGCTCTCATCCGCACTTTCCAATAAGCATAATTAGTCCCATCAAAAAGAGGAGGTCTATAAATATTACCACTTTCACCCAACATGATAGATAAACCTAAAACCCGCTCTGATACCAATTGTAGAGTTATGAATCCCAAAGGATCTAAATAGGTACTATCAAACAACTAGAGGGGGGGGTGAATAGGTGTAATACTTAAAAACACAATCTCAGTGCAAAATAAAAACCAATGCGGAAAATAAAAACAGCACACCGAGATATACGTGGAAACTCCAATCCAGGAGAAAAACCACGGGACCAACACGCAATAACAATCCACTAAGAATAGAAGAATAACAAGGTGATTACCGACTCCACGGACTCAACCCCTCCTTCAGCTTCTTCGGACCTTGCGCTGACCGGTTGGATATCCACGCAATAACAATCCCTAAGAAAAGAAGAATAACAAGGTGATTACCGTCTCCACGGATTTAACCCCTCCTTCAATTTCTTGGACCTCGCGCTCCACCGATTTTGCACGTCCACTGCACACGTTCGAATCCACGAACGCCACTCGAATCCACGAGCACACGTTTCGAATCCACGAAACGCCTTTAGCACACCGAATCCACGATGCCACGTCGAATCCACGACGCAAACTCAGTCGATAAGAATATTGACTTCGATGGTGATCCTTTGCTTAGATTCTCATTGAGGAACCGTAGAAGAAATCTCTAAGCAAAGATTTGATCAATTCGACAAAAGATATGTTCTTGAAAGAACCATCGAATTGACCTAAAAGAGGCTATAAAGAAGATCGATAAAAACCTAGCCTCTAGGGTTGCTCTCAAGAGTTTTATAAAAAGATCGGCCGTAGCTCCCCCATTTTTGAGAAACCCTGAATGTCTATTTATAGTTTAGAAACCTTTGGAAAGAGATAAGAATCAAAAACATACCTTATCTGGAAATTTTCAGGACGGCGATCCGGATCGGATTTACTACGATCCGGATCGTCGTAACGAGATTGACGATTCCAGAAAACCAAGGGTTCGGGATCCGGATTGCATTGCCCGATCCGGATCGTTCATACAAATCAAAAAACTTAACATTCGGGATCCGGATCGGAAATTGCATGGATCCGGATCGAAGTCTTGTATGAAGCAACAACCTTCGGGATCCGGATCGTTGGCTCTGATCCGGATCCTGAACATGTCCGAACACCAGTTTTTGATTATTATGCAATTAAAAGTTCATCCAAGTGTTTCTACACTATAAGAAAGTATTTGGATCACCACAATTATTTAGTTAAACATACCTGATCCTCTTGAATACTTTCTTCTTGAGATTGATGTAACTGATCCACAATTCTTCAACTTCAATCTTCAAGACACTGAGTGTCAACTTGAGCTCTTGTTGAATCTTCTCTAAGTCTTCGATTGCTGATTGACAATTTGATCACTTCAAGACTCCGACTCAACTCACTGACTAGACTCACGAAATATGCCAATACTAAAATGCCGTAACAGAAAAATACTGGCGGCCCCGGTCAGTCCATTGCAGAAAACGGTGGAAAGTTTACCTATCAGTCCCGTCAAAATAAAAGGGAGGTACACAAGGGCAAGGGAACGCCAGGACTCTACACGATGTGAGACTCGTCTCGCTAGCCTTAGCCGACCTTGTGAGGAGCTGCACTCCACTCACAACGATCATTAGCCGGGGAGCCTCGCTCTACCCGCTATATAACCCTGGCTCAGCCGAGACTCATCTCACATTTCCGGCTGGTGAATGACTCTGATACCAACTGTGACGCCCCACTTCCCAGGGGGTCACCCATCCTAGAACTACTCTATCTCTAGCACGCTTAACTCTCATAACCTCTTGGATCTTGCTACCATCCAAAATGCTATAGACGGGTTAACAGATTTAGTCCTATTATATCATTTATATATAGGACTAATCCAAATTCCAGGGGTGTCACAGGCAGACAGTGGAATCAGGGACAAATGCCGTTACCCAACCGAACCGTCTGTTACGGAATTTGAGTTGGCGTATTTCGTGAATTCGGTTAAGTCTTGAAGATTGAAGATAAAGAAGGTTGGATCATGTAACTCAATCTCAAGAAAGAAGAATTCAAAAGGATCAGGTATGTTTAACTAATTATCTTTGGTGATCCGATTACTTCTTATAGTGTAGAAACACTTGGATGAATTTTTAATTGCATAAAAATCAAAAACTGGACATGGGACATGTTCAGGATCCGGATCAGACACTTCGATCCGGATCCCGAAGGGTGTTAGTTCATACGCAAATTCAATCCGGATCGTAGCCTCCTTTGATCCGGATCCCGAACACTGGTTTTTACCATAATTTACGAACGATCCGGATCAGGCAGTTCAATCCGGATCCCGAACATTGGTGTTTGGTGATTTGTATGAACGATCCGGATCAGGCACTTCGATCTGGATCCCGAACCTTTGTTTTTCTGGAAACCGTCTGTCTCGTTACTGCAATCCGGATCGCCTAAATCCGATCCGGATCGCCGTCCTGAAAAATTCCAGAAAAGGTTAGTTTTTGATTGTTATCCTCTTCCAACGATTTCTAACGTATAAATAGACCCTTTAATTCATCTTTTAGGGTACGACGAAAAATGGAAAAAATACGACCGAAATAGAAAAATCCACAGATAGAGAAGAAAGGAAATACTAGATTTAATTCTATGTTTCTTCATCTATTTTATTAATTTGATTCTAGGTTTTCCAAACTCAGATTTTGAGTAGAATCAAATTAATGAATACTTAGATGGCATTTCCGATCTATTTCCATTCTAAGTATTCGGCGGATCATCACCACCCAAAAACAACGATTTCCCCAAAATCGGCGCGTGGACTCGCGTGGCCTTGTGGATTCAAGGTGCTACCGCTCTCGTGGATTCGGAGCGAGGTACGTTCGTGGATTCGAAGCGTGCTACTGGGTGAAGACTGTGGATTCGGTCAGACGTCGTGGATTCGACGTTGGACGTCGTGGATTCGAGAAGCGTTGCGGAGCGAGCGGAGAAGATCAACTAGGAGCGTATGGAAAAAGGTTGAGTCGTCTGTGAGTACGGTATATCACCTTTGTACATGTTATAATTCTAGTGGATTTCACCGTGTTATCGGTCCTGTGGTTTTTTACTCCGGTTTGGAGTTTTCCACGTAAAAATCTCTGCGTGTTATTTATTTTTTCGCATTGGGTTTTATATCGCAAAGATTTTTGAGTGTTTATTGTTTACACCTATTCACCCCCCTCTAGGTGTTTTTTCCCCTATTTAGATCCAATTATTCATAACCCAACAAGTGGTATCAGAGCGGGAATAGGGTTGTAAACAATGGTTGAAGGTGGAAACATCAACAGACCTCCGTTCTTCGATGGAACAAATTATGCGTACTGGAAAGTACGGATGAAAGCCTTTTTAATTTCCATCGACGAACGGGTGTGGCAATCAATTGAATTAGGATGGTCTAATCCAACTGAAATTATTGCTAATGTTCGCACCATCAAACCTAGGTCGAAATGGACCAAGGAAGAGATAGATTTTTCTTCTTACAATGGCAAAGGGATTAATGCTCTATTTAATGCTTTGTCTCAAACTGAGTTCTCTCGCGTCTCGGCATGTGAGACTGTGAAAGAAATCTGGGATGTTCTTCAAGTTACACATGAGGGAACTAACCTTGTGAAGATTCAGAAACTGCAAATGCTTACGAGCAAATTTGACTCTATTTTCATGGCAGAAAATGAATCGTTCACAGACTATTACACACGATTGCAAGACATCGTAAACACATGTGCTAACTTGGGAGAGAAGATTCCAGAATTTAAAGTTGTAAGAAAAATATTAAGAACTCTTCCTGAAAGATTTCGATCCAAGGTTACGGCCATTGAAACTATTAAACACCCGGACGAAATCCGTGTAGAAGAATTAGTTGGTTCTTTACAAACTTATGAAATGACATTTCCTACTAACTATTCTTCGGGAAAAGCATCCTCTTCTAAGTCTTCAGGTTTTGCGTTGAAAACTACAAAAGAAGAAGACGCGGATTCATCCTCCTCAGGCGATGACGAGAACCTATCTATGGAGGACTTTGAGAAGCAGCTTGCTCTCTTGACGAGAAGATTTCGCCGAAACTTTCGAAGGGGTAACTCAAGCAAAACTCCATCCTTCGTAAAGTCGAAGAAAGGCAAAGGTTCTTCAAGTTTCAAACCAAGAAAGCAAGAGGGTTTTTCTAAGGATAAGAAAAGCTCAGAAGGACAAGTCCAATGCTTCAAGTGCCGAGGGTACGGCCATATCTCAACGGAGTGTCCCAATAAGAATCCGTCAAAGAAGAAAGCGATGCAAGCCGTCACTTGGGATGACACCTCATCGTCAAATGAGTCATCGTCAAGTGATGAAGAAGATAACGCAACGGCGTTCCACGCGTCCACATCTTCACCCTTCATGTGCTTAATGGCTAATACATCCGAGTCATTGTCCAACTCCACTGTTGAAAAAATTGCAACGGACGATGAATCGGATAATTCAGAAGGTGAAGACTTTGCTCTTGCCTACCATAAGCTTTTGAGGGATTCAAAGAAACTGGCAAAGCAAAACAAGAGTTTGAGAGGGAGTGTAATAACCGCGAGTTTATTTCCCTTTTTGGTCCTTTCTTCGTTTTTATTGAAACCTTTTCCGACTAAGGGGTCCGGGGTGTGATTCTTTTTCCTTCGTTCTGGGCAGACCGTCGGGGCTCGCGGGTATTTTTGGATAATAAAGCTCGCGAAACGGAGACCGGCGGCGCGATCAGTTTTGGATTCCGACTCCGGAATCTCCCGGAATAAATTCCGGAAGTTCGCTTAGCGGTTCAGGCGTTTAGCACGCTTTTCGAGGTAAATTAGGCCCGGACTCGATTTCTTTTATTTGGGGATTTAGGTTCCCCTTTATTTCCCCCGCCCCGCTTAGACCGACTGATTCAATTTTGTGTGAGAAGACTTAGGTTTTTTTTCCCACTCTTCTCGTCCCGCACAACGCAAGTTCCCCATCGGAGCGCGAGGGAGAAGAACCCCCGCTTTCCTGCGAGACGGTACGGAACCAAGGAGAAGGAAAGAACGATCCCCCTCCCCACGGAACTTGGCAAGCGAGCGTGAGACGATCCCTCCCCTCCCAATCATCGTCGTCGAAACCGAGGTGAGACGGAGGTTTTCTTTTAGTTTCTTTGGTTTCTTGATCGTCCCGATCGGCAAGGGGAAGGCACAGGCGACGGATTCTCCGGAATCCGCCGCATGTGCGAAGATCACCTCCCCCCCAGGCCGGCGTTCCCGTGACCCGCACGGGGCCAGGCTCACGCCCAGCCCCGCGTGCGGGGGTGTCCCGCACGGTGCGGGGGTGACCCGCACGGGGCCGGGCTCACGCCCAGCCCCGCGTGCGGGGGTGACCCGCACGGGGCCGGGCTCACGCCCAGCCCCGCGTGCGGGGGTGACCCGCACGTGCGGGGGTGACCCGCACGGGGCCGGGCCTGCGCCCAGCCCTTCGTGCGGGGGTGACCCGCACGGTGCGGGGGTGACCCGCACGGGGCCGGGCCTGCGCCCAGCCCTGCGTGCGGGGGGTGACCCGCACGGGGCTGGGCACGCGCGCGGTCTCGTGCGCGGGCGGGGTGCCGCGAACCGGGTTAGACGGAGGGTCGTGTTCTCGTCTTCTTTAATAATCTAAGTGCTGTTTTTCCCTTGCGGCAGGTGTGTGAGCCCGGACGAGCGTGTCGGGACGCGAGGAAAGTCGAACCTTGACCGCTACAAGTGACAGGTGGGTTGTATTTACTTTGTCCTAGCCTCTAAATTCTATCGTATTGGACGGGGTCTATTCTAAGTGTACTGGGGTTAAATAGTGATGGGCGATAGCTTATGCATGTTAGTGGGTTCCCTATAGTGTTTAGCGTCGGTTACCGACGGTTGTTCTCTTTTTAATCACTATATGTCGGCGGGCCACCTTCGAGTGCGCGTATTATTACCTTGCTTTCGATTATGCACTTTACCGCATTACTCTTGTTATTTATATTATGATGCTGACATGATGGTGGTTACGGTTACTTGGCTCGAGGTTGCCACACGCGCACCCGCGGTTTGGCCACCGCAAAGGGTGCGCTTTTCCGGAAAAGTGGTCTCTGACCCGTGTATACCCACGAGGTGACGTAGTGGGGCCCCTTATTAGTGGTGGGGTTGAGGCGCCGAGGTGCGAGCGGTGCGACCCGTCGGTTTAGTTGTCCGACGTGGTCGGGTTTCTGCAGGTACGGTATGGGCCGTCGGTTTAGTTGTCCGACGTGTCCGGGTATTACAGGATACAGGTGTACAGGTTGCCTTTCCTCCTTGAGGGGGGTGGTTGCTCCGGTTGTCTTCACGGTTTGTTTTATTATATTCTCCTACTCTACTATTTTTACGTCACTGACATCCCACTTCGTGACAGGGTTCAGGCGGGGGGAGAGGTAGGCGGTGGTGAGGACGGGACAGGAGCAGCTGGGTCGCTGGGGACCCCGGACTGTATTTCTTCTTTCATTCTCGCTTTTCATTGCATTGTAGTTATGTGAGAGGTTCGCGATACCCTCGTGGGGTCGGCGTGGATGTCGGTACGGGTTGCATTTAGTGCCCCTTGTGCGATACTTTCCTTATATTTCTATTGGCCATTTGAAAATCAAAAAGGCAAAAGTCAAAGAAAAGATTGCGAAAACCATTTTTAAAATCTAAGTGTCGTGTGGGCATTGGTTTCAAAACCCTGTGGATTTATGGATTGCGAAAGGGATTTCAAAACTTGGTGTCGGGTGGGCACCGTTTTCAAACCTTGTGGATTTATGCTGATTTCGAAACTATCTTTCAAAACGAAAGCGCCGGGTAGGCGCTCTTTCAAAACTGTGGATTTATCCTTTCCAAATTGATCGGCCATATGTTTTTCTCGTATTAGTTTAGAATGCTGATTTTTTGGGAATAACTGTTGTGATTGATTGGTTGTGTATGTTGGAACATGTACCGAACGCTACGCCGTGCACGTACAGGGGAGACTCTGTCCGTTTGCAGAGTGATCCTGTATGTGTGGCGGGTCTGGGCACGTGCCGGGGAAGAGGGGTTCTCTTTTAAACAAAAAAAAATTTACACGTCAAATATTCGACTTTTATGAATCGTTTCCGCTAAAACAAACCCCCGGGGCGTGACAGATTAAATGGTATCAGAGCATTCTCTCAATCACAACAGTTAGTGCCGACATCCGTGGACACCCCTCACTTGCCTACATATGAATGAAATGGGTAGGGCATAGGACTGTAGAACGTGAGTGACCGAGGGGGGGGAAATGTTGAGTCCTTTCTCTCACTTTATGGTTGTTGTTAGTAGGGTAGTCTAAAGTTGACTCTTGTGATGTATGACAGACATGGCCCGTACTAGATCATCGGCCGGGGACGCAGAAGCAGACGCGACGGCGTCGACGGCCGCGGAGAACCAGCTCCTGCGGCAGCAATTGCAGGAGATGGCGGGGAATCTGGCCAACCTGAAAGACTTCAAGAAATACGACCCACCCACGTTCGAAGGGGACACGACTGATCCGTGGGTCGTCGAGAAATGGGTGGGGTCGATGGAGAAACTTTTCGAAGACCTGCTCATGGAGGATGACGAGCGGGTTCCCCTAGCGGTCCACTGCTTGGAGGGGAACGCCCGCTTGTGGTGGAAGACGGTACGCCCCGATCCTGCTAAGGGTACCGCACTTCCGTCCTGGACAACCTTCAAACAGGAACTGTTCGGGGCCTTCTTCACCAACAGTGTCAAGAAAAAGTTGGAGGATGACCTGAACCACATCCAACAGGGGAACCGGACGGTCATGGAGTATCAGCGGGAGTTCGTCCGGCTAGCAAACTGCGTCCCGTTCGTCATAAGGGACGAGGCACACAAGGCGCAACTTTTTGTGGATGGCTTGCGGAGCAATATCTTCGAGGTGGTGCAAGCAGCCGAACTGCACACCTTCCAGAAAGTGGTCGACAGAGCCACTACGGTGGAGCGGGGTTTTGCGGTCACCCGCGCCAGAAGGGAGAACTCGACGCGGCTGGAGGACCGGAAGCGGCAACAGCAGAACTCGGGAGGAGGCTCTTGGGGCGGGGGCGGGGCCCCCAAACGGTGGAGACCTCAGGCGGGGTCCCGGAGCGCGCCAGCAGGAGGACCGAGGCCGGGGAATAGGCCTTGTGTCATATGCGGGGGAGGGCACATTCCGGGAGAGTGCCCCCAAAAAGGCGACCACTGCTTCAGATGCGGCAAACGAGGGCACTTCCGCCACAACTGCCCCTTAGGCGGGGGGTCTGCGTCCTCTGCAGCTTCTACGCCCACGCCACAGCTCTCAGGGCGGGGGAAAGCCCCTATGGCGTCGACGTCTAGGCCCCCTGCGCCACGGCGCGAGGAGGACAGGCAGCCACAACCAGGCGGGAGAGTCTTCTCAATGACCCACCAAGAGACAGATCCGCCGGAGGAAGCACTTGCAGGTACTACTTCCGTTTCAAATTCCCGTGCAAGAACTCTTTTCGACACCGGAGCAACACACTCTTTCATTTCCCGTGACTTCGTGTTTTTGTTTGGTCTCGAGGAGACACCCCTCCAAAACCCCTTGACGGTGCAAACGGCGGGAGGGACCTTGGAGGCGGTCAGCGTTGTGACCGCCTGCCCGATTAAGCTAGGGCGACTAGCATGCCCTTGGGATTTAGTGGTAATCCCCCTGAAGGAGTACGACGTGGTGGTGGGCATGAACTGGCTCACGAGGTACCAGGCACTCATCGATTGCGACAAGCGACAGCTGCGTTTACACGAACCGGGTTTCCCTGAGCATGTGTACATGATGGGCAAGAGCATCTCCTTCCCGGCGATCATCTCAGCGGCACGGGCCAGAAGACTGGTGGAGGGTGGTTGCGTGGCCTACTTGGCATCGGTGGATTTGGCTACCCGACCCCCGACGACGCTCGCCGATATTCCAGTGGTGAGGGACTTCCCCGACGTCTTTCCCACGGAACTGCCTGGGATGCCCCCTGAACGGGAGGTGGGGTTCCCCATCGAACTACTACCGGGCACGCAGCCTATTTCGAAGGCACCTTACCGAATGGCCTTCGCAGAACTAAAGGAGCTTAAAGCACAACTGGAAGACCTCTTGGATAAAGGGTTCATAAGACCGAGTGTGTCACCCTGGGGCGCACCGGTACTCTTTGTGCGGAAGAAAGACGGAAGCCTGCGTCTCTGCATTGATTACAGAGGAATAAACAAAGTCACAGTGAAAAATAAGTACCCCCTGCCCAGAATAGATGACCTCTTCGACCAGCTGAGAGGGGGGACGGTCTTCTCCAAGATCGATTTGCAATCAGGCTACCACCAACTCCGGGTTCGGGACAAGGACATTCTGAAGACTGCTTTCCGGACCCGGTATGGCCACTACGAGTTCACGGTTATGCCTTTCGGACTCACGAACGCCCCCGCAGTCTTCATGGACATGATGAACCAGATCTTCAGACCCTTCCTGGATCGGTTCGTGGTGGTTTTCATCGACGACATCCTGATCTATTCCACTACCGACAAGGAACACGAGGACCATTTGCAAACAATCCTCCAAACTCTCAGAGAACAGGAGCTGTTCGCTAAACTCAAGAAGTGTGAGTTCTAGCTACGCGAAGTCGGCTTCCTAGGACATGTGATCTCGGCACAGGGAATCGTCGTGGATCCGAGGAAGGTGGAGTCCGTGGTCGACTGGCAGCCGCCGACGACGGTGACAGAGGTCCGCAGTTTCCTAGGACTGGCAGGATATTACAGGCGTTTCGTAGAGGGTTTCGCGAAGATTGCTACCCCTTTGAATCGGTTGACCAGAAAAGGGGAGAAGTTCATATGGACGGCCAAATGCCAGGAGAGTTTTGAGGAACTCAAAAGGAGGTTAACCAGGGCACCAATACTTGTGCTGCCGACACCCGGGGAAGATTACGAAGTGTACTGCGACGCATCGAGGATCGGTCTGGGTGGTGTTCTGATGCAACAGTGGAAAGTGATTGCCTACGCGTCCAGGCAACTGAAGGACTACGAGAAGAACTACCCGATACACGACTTGGAGCTGGCCGCAGTAGTCTTCGTTTTAAAACTGTGGAGGCACTACCTCTTTGGAGTCCACTGTAACGTCTTCTCGGATCATCAAAGTCTTAAGTATATCTTTACCCAAAAAGAATTAAACTTGCGGCAGAGGCGGTGGCTGGAGTTGTTGAAGGACTACGACTTGACGATTCAATACCATCCCGGAAAGGCAAACGTGGTGGCGGACGCCTTGAGCAGGAAAGGGCGCCAAGACGGGGCGTCAAGGAGCGCGATAACGGAGCAAAACCACTTGATAGCGGAGTTCGCACGAATGCAGTTGGAAGTGGTGCCGACAGGCACGGTTAGGCAACTCCTAACCTTGGTGGTCAAGCCGACGCTACTTGAGAAGATCCGGGAGGGACAACAGACCGACCCACACTTACAGCGCGTACGAGACAAGATCCCCCTGGACCAAGAGAGCGACTTTGCAGCGGAAGACGACGGCACCCTACGGTTCCGCAGACGGATCTGCGTGCCGGATTCGCCGGAGTTGAAGGAGGAAATTTTGACAGAGGCACACCGGGCCCCTTATGCGGCACATCCAGGGGGCACGAAGATGTACAGGGACCTCAAACAGATCTACTGGTGGCCCAACATGAAGGGGGACGTCACTCGACACGTAGCTCATTGCCTAGTGTGCCAACGGATAAAGGTCGAGCATCAGCGGCCAGCAGGGAAGCTACAGCCTCTACCGGTGCCATAGTGGAAGTGGGATCAAATCACCATGGACTTTGTCACGGGCTTCCCACGTTCACCACAGGGCCACAACGCAATTTGGGTCGTAGTCGACCGGTTAACCAAGTCAGCACACTTTCTGCCAATTCATACGACCTGGACCCGAGAACGGTTAGCCCAAGCATATATCAGCGAGATCGTGAGATTACATGGAGTGCCGGCATCGATCACCTCGGACAGAGACACGCGCTTTGTCTCGAAATTTTGACAGAGCCTTCAGCGGGCCATGGGAACCAAACTACAGTTCAGCACAGCCTTCCACCCTCAGACGGACGGACAGTCGGAGCGTGTGATACAAACCCTCGAAGACCTGCTTCGCGCCTGTGTACTAGATTGGGGGATCGAGTGGTCACGCTACCTACCTCTCGTGGAATTCACCTACAACAACAGCTACCAGGCCAGCATCCAGATGGCGCCCTACGAGGCCTTATATGGAAGACGCTGCCGATCCCCGATTTGTTGGGACGATCTGGGAGAACGGAAATTCTTGGGGCCCGATTTAGTGGAGGAAACGGAAGAGAAGGTTCGCCTCATCAGACAGCGCCTGCTGACCGCCCAGAGTCGCCAGAAGAGCTACGCGGACCAAAGGCGCCGCGACTTAGAATTCCAAGTAGGAGAGCACGTTTTCTTACGGGTCTCGCCGTCCAGAGGAGTTAAGCGGTTCGGGCTGAGGGGCAAGCTGAGCCCACGGTTTGTGGGGCCGTTCGAGATCTTGGAGCGAATCGGCCCGGTTGCTTACCGCCTTGCCCTACCACCAAACCTCGACCGAGTCCACGACGTCTTCCACGTCTCGATGCTCCGGAAGTACCTCTCCGACCCCTCACACGTCCTGGATGCTTCTACACTCGAACTGAAGGAGGACCTAAGCTTCGAAGAAACCCCTGTGAGGATCCTGGCAAGGGAGACCAAATCGTTGCGGAACCGAGCTATCCCCTACGTGAAGGTACACTGGAGCAACCATGAGGAGCAAGAAGCAACTTGGGAGCTGGAATCTAGAATGAGGGAGTACTACCCCGACCTTTTCACCACCACCCGGGTTTAAGTTTCGAGGACGAAACTCGTTTTTAGAGGTGAGTGGTGTAATAACCGCGAGTTTATTTCCCTTTTTGGTCCTTTCTTCGTTTTTATTGAAACCTTTTCCGACTAAGGGGTCCGGGGTGTGATTCTTTTTCCTTCGTTCTGGGCAGACCGTCGGGGCTCGCGGGTATTTTTGGATAATAAAGCTCGCGAAACGGAGACCGGCGGCGCGATCGGTTTTGGATTCCGACTCCGGAATCTCCGGGAATAAATTCCAGAAGTTCGCTTAGCGGTTCAGGCGTTTAGCACGCTTTTCGAGGTAAATCAGGCCCGGACTCGATTTCTTTTATTTGGGGATTTAGGTTCCCCTTTATTTCCCCCGCCCCGCTTAGACCGACTGATTCAATTTTGTGTGAGAAGACTTAGGTTTTTTTTCCCACTCTTCTCGTCCCGCACAACGCAAGTTCCCCATCGGAGCGCGAGGGAGAAGAACCCCCGCTTTCCTGCGAGACGGTACGGAACCAAGGAGAAGGAAAGGACGATCCCCCTCCCCACGGAACTTGGCAAGCGAGCGTGAGACGATCCCTCCCCTCCCAATCATCGTCGTCGAAACCGAGGTGAGACGGAGGTTTTCTTTTAGTTTCTTTGGTTTCTTGATCGTCCCGATCGGCAAGGGGAAGGCACAGGCGACGGATTCTCTGGAATCCGCCGCATGTGCGAAGATCACCTCCCCCCAGGCCGGCGTTCCCGTGACCCGCACGGGGCCAGGCTCACGCCCAGCCCCGCGTGCGGGGGTGTCCCGCACGGTGCGGGGGTGACCCGCACGGGGCCGGGCTCACGCCCAGCCCCGCGTGCGGGGGTGACCCGCACGGTGCGGGGGTGACCCGCACGGGGCCGGGCTCACGCCCAGCCCCGCGTGCGGGGGTGACCCGCACGTGCGGGGGTGACCCGCACGGTGCGGGGGTGACCCGCACGGTGCGGGGGTGACCCGCACGGGGCCGGGCCTGCGCCCAGCCCTGCGTGCGGGGGTGACCCGCACGGTGCGGGGGTGACCCGCACGGGGCCGGGCCTGCGCCCAGCCCTGCGTGCGGGGGTGACCCGCACGGTGCGGGGGTGACCCGCACGGGGCCGGGCCTGCGCCCAGCCCTGCGTGCGGGGGGTGACCCGCACGGGGCTGGGCACGCGCGCGGTCTCGTGCGCGGGCGGGGTGCCGCGAACCGGGTTAGACGGAGGGTCGTGTTCTCGTCTTCTTTAATAATCTAAGTGCTGTTTTTCCCTTGCGGCAGGTGTGTGAGCCCGGACGAGCGTGTCGGGACGCGAGGAAAGTCGAACCTTGACCGCTACAAGTGACAGGTGGGTTGTATTTACTTTGTCCTAGCCTCTAAATTCTATCGTATTGGACGGGGTCTATTCTAAGTGTACTGGGGTTAAATAGTGATGGGCGATAGCTTATGCATGTTAGTGGGTTCCCTATAGTGTTTAGCGTCGGTTACCGACGGTTGTTCTCTTTTTAATCACTATATGTCGGCGGGCCACCTTCGAGTGCGCGTATTATTACCTTGCTTTCGATTATGCACTTTACCGCATTACTCTTGTTATTTATATTATGATGCTGACATGATGGTGGTTACGGTTACTTGGCTCGAGGTTGCCACACGCGCACCCGCGGTTTGGCCACCGCAAAGGGTGCGCTTTTCCGGAAAAGTGGTCTCTGACCCGTGTATACCCACGAGGTGACGTAGTGGGGCCCCTTATTAGTGGTGGGGTTGAGGCGCCGAGGTGCGAGCGGTGCGACCCGTCGGTTTAGTTGTCCGACGTGGTCGGGTTTCTGCAGGTACGGTATGGGCCGTCGGTTTAGTTGTCCGACGTGTCCGGGTATTACAGGATACAGGTGTACAGGTTGCCTTTCCTCCTTGAGGGGGGTGGTTGCTCCGGTTGTCTTCACGGTTTGTTTTATTATATTCTCCTGCTCTACTATTTTTACGTCACTGACATCCCACTTCGTGACAGGGTTCAGGCGGGGGTAGAGGTAGGCGGTGGTGAGGACGGGACAGGAGCAGCTGGGTCGCTGGGGACCCCGGACTGTATTTCTTCTTTCATTCTCGCTTTTCATTGCATTGTAGTTATGTGAGAGGTTCGCGATACCCTCGTGGGGTCGGCGTGGATGTCGGTACGGGTTGCATTTAGTGCCCCTTGTGCGATACTTTCCTTATATTTCTATTGGCCATTTGAAAATCAAAAAGGCAAAAGTCAAAGAAAAGATTGCGAAAACCGTTTTTAAAATCTAAGTGTCGTGTGGGCATTGGTTTCAAAACCCTGTGGATTTATGTATTGCGAAAGGGATTTCAAAACTTGGTGTCGGGTGGGCACCGTTTTCAAACCTTGTGGATTTATGCTGATTTCGAAACTAGCTTTCAAAACGTAAGCGCCGGGTAGGCGCTCTTTCAAAACTGTGGATTTATCCTTTCCAAATTGATCGGCCATATGTTTTTCTCGTATTAGTTTAGAATGCTGATTTTTTTGGAATAACTGTTGTGATTGATTGGTTGTGTATGTTGGAACATGTACCGAACGCTACGCCGTGCACGTACAGGGGAGACTCTGTCCGTTTGCAGAGTGATCCTGTATGTGTGGCGGGTCTGGGCACGTGCCGGGGAAGAGGGGTTCTCTTTTAAACAAAAAAAAATTTACACGTCAAATATTCGACTTTTATGAATCGTTTCCGCTAAAACAAACCCCCGGGGCGTGACAGGGAGATTGCAGGATCTCGAAGAAGAAGCAAAAAGGGCATCTTCTCTATCAAACGCTCTTGAAGTGGAAAGGGATAATCTGATTAAAAGAAATGTTTCCCTTTAAGAGTCCAATGAGCAACTCGAGAAGAATTATGTAGATATGGTGAACAAAGCGAATTACTTCTTGAAGCTCAACGGCGAGGCTCGACAGGAAAAATTGGAAATGACAGAGACCATTCTCCAACTCAAGGATGACTTACAGCGATTTTCATCAGGAAGGAGTAAGTTGGATAAGCTTCTTGGTCTTGGTCAATCAAACAAATTCGGCCTCGGATACAATCGAACTGAAGACAATTTTAGTTCGGTTGGGACAGTCTTTGTGCCCCAGTCGGTATCTCCTCCTCCGACACCGGAATTGACGACAAACAACGACAACAAACCTACTTCCCCCTCTTCAGAATCGTCAAGCACCAAGGTATGTTTTCGTTGTGATATTGCAGGGCACATAAGGAGAAATTGCAAGATGGGACCCAAACGGTCAACTCAAGCACTTCTTGCAACGACTACCAAAAGGGTGATTCCTCGGAAATCAAATGCAAATTATTCGAAGGAAAAGAGCCCCGGCAGTTCATCAAACAAGACGACGACGTCAAGGAAAAGCAATGGATCAAACAAGACGCTTTCACCAAAGGTATCGACCTCACAATCATTTCCGACGTACACCAAAACTCGAAAGGTTTGGGTACGCAAAGGTGAAACCTTCCCTTGTCTTGTTACAAATATTTCCTTGCATGCATATGATAATTCGTCTTGGTATCTGGATAGCGGTTGTTCCCGTCACATGACCGGTGACTAAAACTACTTTCAAAATTTTGAGAAAATCTCCGGAGGACTTGTAGTTTTCGGAGACGGTCAGTCTTCCAAAATTATTGGAAAAGGAACAGTAGCTATTCCAGATGGCCCGATTCTAAATAATGTGTTATTTGTTGATGGCCTTAAGACTAACCTCATAAGTATCAGTCAACTTTGTGACAATGGTTTTTCAGTTAATTTTTCATCTGTTGAATGCATTGTAACTGATAAGGACCATGTTTTCTTTTTAAAGGGGGTTAGATCTGAAAACAATTGTTATGTTGTTCCCAATAAAATTTCTGAAAATTGTAACTTAGCCTCTTTGAATAATGAAACACTTTGGCATGAAAGGCTAGGTGACATAAATTTTAAGGAACTTGCTAGAATTTCAAACAAAGACGTGGTCAAGGGGGTTCCAAAACTTTCACTTAAACAAACCATTGTGTGTGGTGGTTGTCAAAAGGGAAAACAATCCAGGACTGCACACAAGAACTTGAACCACGTTGGTACTAATCGGCCCTTAGAATTATTGCATGTGGATCTTATGGGACCGACACGTCAACCATCCTTGGGAGGTAAATGGTATATTTTCTTATTGGTTGATGATTTCTCTAGATACTCATGGGTAGCATTTTTAAAAGAAAAAGCTGATACTTTTGATTCTTTTCACGAGATTTGCCTTCGTATTATGATTGAAAAGAATGAAAAGATCATTCGTGTTAGAAGTGATAGAGGTGGAGAATTCATAAATTCTAAATTCATTGATTTTTGCACTTCCAATGGCATTAAACATGAATTCTCAGCACCCTATACACCTCAACAGAATGGTGTAGTCGAGCGCAAAAACAGGGTTGTACAAGAGATGGCACGTGTTATGCTTCATAGCCGGAATTTACCGTTATATTTTTGGGCTGAAGCTGTGAACACTGCAATCTATGTTATTAATCGAGTTTATTTGCGCCCGGGAACTTTAAATACACCATATGAACTATGGTTTTGTAGAAAACCAAACATCAAATATTTTCGTATCTTTGGGAGTCGGTGTTACATTTTACGTGACCGCGAAAATCTTGGAAAATTTGACTCTCGAAGTGACGAAGGGATTTTCTTGGGTTATTCTACAAATAGTAGAGCATATCGGGTATTTAACTTGGAATCTAAAACGATTGTAGAATCCATAAATGTTAAAGTAGATGAAGCTTTCCACTTTGCATCTGATAAATCTACCCCTGATATCTCTCTTGATGATGATACTCCTGTAAATGCATCTTCTCATAATAATACTTCCAATATTAATGATGCATCTAATGGTTCTTCAAGTTTATCTGATGTGCAGGAATCATCTCATGTACCTCCGAGTACTCCATTACCTCAAACGTTACGCATCTCCAAGGATCATCCTGAATCAAACATTATTGGAGACCCACAAGAAGGAGTCAGAACTCGGAGACAGTTGGTTTGTGGATTCGCTTGTTACGTTTCCATGATCGAACCAAAGAACGTCGATGAAGCTCTTCAGGATGACTACTGGATTGAAGCAATGCAGGAAGAGCTCCATCAGTTTGAACGCAACAAAGTCTGGGAATTAACGACGCCTCCGAAGCAACACAATGTGATCGGTACTAAATGAATTTTCAAGAACAAGAAAAATGAGGATGGTACCATCATCAGGAACAAAGCACGTTTAGTTGCTCAAGGCTACTCTCAAATAGAAGGTATAGACTTTGATGAAACGTTCGCCCCAGTAGCTAGACTCGAGTCCATTCGTATCTTATTCGCTATTGCTTGTCACTTTAAAATAAAACTCTTTCAAATGGACATTAAGAGCGCGTTTTTAAATGGGTTTTTAAATGAGGAAGTTTATGTGGCTCAACCGAAAGGTTTTGTAGACTGTAAACTACCTAACCATGTTTTTCGTTTGAAAAAGGCCCTTTACGGTTTAAAACAAGCACCGCGAGCGTGGTACGAAAGGTTTACAAAGCACCTTTTGGAGAAGGGCTATACTGGAGGGGGAGCAGACAGGACTCTCTTTGTGAAGCATTATCAAAATAACTTCATTGTTGCGCAAATCTATGTCGATGACATTGTATTTGGAGCAACAAAGGATAATGATGCTTCTAAATTCGCAGAAACCATGGAAAGCGAATTTGAGATGTCTATGATGGGCGAACTGACATACTTTCTTGGATTGCAAGTGAAACAAAATGGTGAAGGCATCCATCTGTGTCAATCCAAGTATGCAAAGGAGTTGGTAAAGAAATTCGGATTAGAAGATTCTAAAGATTTTCCTACTCCTATGGGAACTAGCAATAAGGGATTAGGAAGTGAATCTCTTAGTGATAGTGTAGACGAGAAACTCTATCGAAGTATGATTGGAAGTCTACTCTACCTCACAGCTAGTCGCCCGGACATATCCTTTAGTGTTGGGATCTGCGCGAGATATCAGTCAGCACCAAAGGAGGATCACCTGAAAGCAGTGAAACGGATCATCCGGTACGTCAAAGGAACTGTAAACTTCGGAATTTGGTATCCTATGGGAACAAGTCTTGACATTATAGGATATTCAGATGCCGATTGGGCAGGATCAGTGGATGATCGGAAAAGTACGAGTGGTGCATGTTTTTATCTTGGCTATTGCCTTGTTGCATGGCATAGTAAAAAGCAAAACTGCATTGCACTCTCGACTGCCGAAGCGGAATATATCTCAGCGGGTAGTTGTTCAACTCAACTCATTTGGATGAAAAACGTGTTGAGCGACTTCTGGATTTCAGCAACTTCGGTAATTGTTTTATGTGACAACACTAGTGCTATAAACATTTCAAAAAACCCTGTGTTGCACTCAAGTGTTGGGTTATATGTAATAAGGATCTAAATAGGGGAAAAAACACCTAGAGGGGGGTGAATAGGTGTAAACGTATAAACACTCAAAAATCGTTGCGATAAAACCCAATGCGGAAATAAAAAATAATACGCAAGATTTTTACGTGGAAAACTCCATCACCGGAGTAAAAAACCACGGGACCGATAACACGGCAGAAATCCACTAGAATTAAAACACGTACAAGGTGATTTACCGTACACACTTAAGACTCAACCTTTTCCATACGCTCCTAGAGGATCTTCTCCGCTCGCTCCACGACGCTTCTCGAATCCACGATCTGCGCCCCAACGCCGAATCCACGGCGTCCAACGTCGAATCCACGACGTCCGACCGAATCCACGGTCTTCACCCAATAGCACCCTTCGAATCCACGAACGTGCCTCGCTCCGAATCCACGAGAGCGGTTGAACCTTGAATCCACAAGGACACGCGAATCCACGCGCCGATTTTTGGGGTAAATCGTTGTTTTTGGTGGTGATGATCCGCCGAATACTTAGATCAAAGATAGATCGGAAATACCATCTAAGTATTCATTAGTTTGATTCAACTCAAGATGTGAGTATGAAAACCTAGAATCAAACTAATCAATATAGATGAAGAAACATAGAGTATTCTCTAATGATTTCCTTTCTTCTCTATATGTGGATCTAGAGCCGTATAAGATGATATATGAAAATGACGGCTATTTTCCTTAACCCTAGAAAAAGAGTCATAGGGTCTATTTATAGGTTAGAAACATTTGGAAGGAGATAAGAATCAAAAACCTAACATTTCTGGAATTTTGACGGACGGCGATCCGGATCGGATTTGGGCGATCCGGATTGCAGTAGCAATAAAGACGGTTTCCAGAAAATCAACCGTTCGGGATCCGGATCGGATTGTCTGATCCGGATCGTTCATACAATTCAGAAAACTCAACGTTCGGGATCCGGATCGTGAGATGCTGCGATCCGGATTGAAGTATTGTATGAAACAACAACCTTCGGTATCCGGATCGCTGGCTCTGATCCGGATCCTGAACTTGTCCGAACACCAGTTTTTGATAATTAAGCAATTAAAAACTCTTCCAGGTGTTTCTACACTACAAGAAGTATTCGGATCACCAATAATCTTTAGTTAAACATACCTGATCCTTTTGAATTCTTCTTTCTTGAGATTGAGGTAAATGATCCAACTTTCTTTATCTTCAATCTTCAAGACTTAAACCTTTCACGAAACTATGCCAACTTAAATTCCGTAACAATCTCCCCCTTTGGCGGTTTCGTGACAAAACACAGATCCACTAAAGAAAATTCAAAAAGATATTTTTGTTGCTATCACCATACAACAAAAATTTACAATGGAGATCCAAAAATTTAAAACATGAGATAAACTCCTAAAACAGACTCTAGACTTAGACATCTGTACTCTCTGCACAAAGAAATCATTCTTGACAAAAGGAGATCGTTAGATACCTCAAGAATATTTAACATTCAAAACCTAGTACAGAGATAGAGTTTATTTGATCATCATGACATTTGAGAATTCAGATATGTAAGAGAATCATAGTCAAAAACCAACATATCTTCTATGCAATCAAAAACCAAATGTCATGTTAGTGAACATCAACTTGTTAGTTATATTACATGCCCAAATAGTTAGTCGAATAGTTAGTCGAGGCATGCATTCAAACAAATGAAAACCAAAAGTTGAAGTTCTACTTACCTTTCAAGTTGAGGTTATACTTACCTCGATGTTCACACATTCACATTGTTCAAGTTCCCTTGAGGTTCACTTACCTTGATGTTCACATCACATCATTGTTCAAGTTCATTGTCATTGTTCAAGTTCATTGTTCAAGTTCTCTCTAAACTCTCTCCCCCTTTTTGTCACAAACAAAACCAAAATCACAAAAATTAAGGAGAGTTAAATAGAACAAATTAAAGAAACTCCTGAGAACTAAATAAGAACAAAAACTTAAAAACCTGCAAAAAGAAAGATTAGAGAAAAGAAGAAAAACTTTATGCAGAGTCGTCGGAGCTGATACACCCAAGCTTCTGAAACATTTTCTTGATCCGTTTGTTTATAGAAGCTTGTTCCTTCTTAACTTCTTTGATATCCTCTTTCATTTCAGCGACATCAGTAGCCATGCGCTCTTGCTCGTTTGAGAGTCGCTGTTGTTCCTTAAAGATTGAACTCACTGACGCATCATCATCAGAAGTGGATGGAGGTGCCTGCTGTGCTGGTGGAACAGGAGGAGTTTCTGTTGCAGAGGTTGTCGCTCGTTGTTGTTGTGCTCGTTGCCGGTGAGGAGGTATTAAGGGTTCATCTTGTTTAGTCGATAAGGACTTCACAATTGTTGTCTCATTAATGGTGCCCAAACTGTACATGTATGAGCTCGCGCTTGTATCGACTTTAAACTTTCTAAGGATGCGCATGATAATCATTGGGTAGGGTAGTCTCTCTGTGGGGTGAGAGTGTTCCACATACCGCGCCATCCTTGACCAAATGAGATAAGGAATATTCAAGTTTGCTCCCATCAATGCGGCCGGGTTTCCAAGAAGATAAAGGAATAACATTCTGTCCCATCGAAGAACCTTCGTATTCATGTTGGGAAGAATGTTGTAGCAGACAATGAAGTTTATATACCGATACTCTGGTCGAAGCTCTTTAGAGAAAACAGAATTTCCGGTCGACCGAGTATCTGGAAGACATATTCCATTAACTACAACTCTCCAGGAGTTGTCGTTGAAACTTTGAGTTTTTAGGTAATGGAGTCCATCAGCTCTGGCTGTCATACCTAGCACATCTCCAATCAGTTGGGGTGTGACTTTGATTTTGATATTTTTAACCAAAGTGTGAAATTCTCGACGTCCATCAACGTGATCAATTAGACTTGCAGCGTTCTGATAAAACATTCGAACTGAGTGTGGACAGTACCCAGTAGTCTCAGGGAAGTTGCAAATTTGAGCAAGACCAACCTGGTCAAACAAAATTCCAAAAGCTGCAGATCGTTCCTTCATCGGTTTGACATTGACATGTCTCTCGCCAATGCATTCCCTCTTCTCAAAGTCCTTGATTCTTGCGGAGCTGATGAAGTCTTGTGGAGGAGGCTGGCTAGCAACTGGTTCCTCAATGGTAATTCCCTGAGCACTGCCTCTTTTCCTTGCACCAGTTTTTCTTTTTGTTCCAACTGGACTTGGTTCCATTGGTGCTTTCCCTTTTTCTGCTGCAGTAGGTTTTGAAGCTTCAGCAGTTGCTTTTCCTTTGGAGATAATGGGAGCAGCTCCCTCGATTTCGAGGTTATCCCAGTCGATCGATTCCGTCTCCGACTCCGTGTCGGAATCAACCTTAGTCTTCTTTGCTTTCTTAGCCTTCTTAGGCTTGGCAGTATCCTTGACATGTACCATGGCAGCAAGTAGGAAAATAATCCAAGTGATCACCATTTTGATTGCTAGTGGTTTCTTGAGAAAAGAAATCCTGTGTGCAACAACTCAAGAACACATGAAAAATTGTTAATTTTCAAAAATTTGAAAAATTGTACCCAAACAATCATAATCATGTAGAGAGACTAAGAATCAAATTAGTTTTGCAAAAGGACTTTTAAAAATAGATCAATTGCATGATTTTCGAAAATCCTTATTATATGCCCTAAAACCGAAATTTTAGAAATCGAAGCCTAAAAATCCGTTAATCAGGAGAATACCTAGCATATAATCAAAACTAATCTACCCAGAGTTCTTATTTCAAAAGAAATTTGATCAAAAACCATCCACAAACAAAATTGATCCAAGAAATTTATCACGTTTGAGGAGGAATAGAGAAAAACGGTGAAAAACCGAAATTTTGATCAATAAAACTTACTTGGAGTTGAAGAACTTGAGTTTGAAAGCTTCCAAGAAGGATGAAATCTAGAGAGAGAGGCTCTGGAAACTTTGGAACAAAAGATTGGAGTAAAAGAAATCAAAACCCTTTTGTTCTTTATAAAACCCTAGCCGCGATCCGGATCATCCCATGCTTGCGATCCGGATCGGCTACCCGCAGTGAGAAACTGCGTTCGGGATCCGGATCGGCAGGTCCAATCCGGATCGTCAGCCCGCAGAAGAATACCTGCGTTCGGGATCCGGATCATCTTGCCCGATCCGGATCGGCTCCAACTTTTTCTTTAGAAAAATTCAGAGAAATTCAAGAAAAACCAGAAAAAGATTGTAAGCACAAATGTGTATCAACTTTAAACAAAAATTATCATTTCATACAACAAGAATTAGATTATGCCAAATCTATCAATAATATCCAAAAATGAAACGAGAATTTACAAGAATTAAATCCCTTAAAGTTGAACACCTTCAATCACATCTAACTTGATCTTATGAGTAATGCCTTTATCAAATCATCAATTCAGTAAAGAAAATGAAATACAAAGATCAATAGATGTTTGAAATCCCAAATATAGTAGATAATGTATCTAGACAATCTGTTGAAGAGAGTGGCTCTTTGAGCATCTTTCTTTAAAAACCCACCTTATACCAACCTTGAAATTTGACGAAGTCAAGTATTTCAACATGCATATTACTTAATCAAAATTTGAACAACCATGCTTGGTATACATGTGGTAGCTGCACACAATACTCGGACGACCGAGGTGGTAGCTCTTTCCTCCATGTGGTGGTAGTTTTCACACTCCTCATTGGGATGTAACTCTTTCCACATCTTTTGAGCATTTTACTTTTTCTATGACTCCCCCTCAATTGGCTATCAATTATTTAAGATATAAAGTATTCAACCAAATATTGATCTCGATTTCATACTCTACTAAGCAGTCAAATAAGATAATGACTATACCAAGAGATCATTGAGAGAGAGAAATTGACTTTGATCACTTAGAAGATGATTTAATTAACATAAATGATCATTGCAACAGTGAAATATTATGATGGCAAAAGCATAATAAATTTCTAAATGTGCGAAAAGATGCAATTAAAGTCAATTATGATCTATGCTCAATTAATGTCCTATGTACAAACATAGATAATGAACAAAACAAAACAAATACAAAACCTATCCTAAGCAAAGGTTTCAAAAAGAAGTTTATTTCAAGGAAAGCATTCCAATTGCTTTTCGTAAATGAATAAAACGTTTTTGATCCAAAGGTTTTGTTAAAAAGTCAGCCAATTGATCCTCAGTTGAAATATATGAAAGTTGAAGAGTATTTGATTCAACTAGCTCTCTAAGAAAATGATATCTAAGTTCAATATGTTTTGTTCTAGAGTGCAACACAGGGTTTTTAGAAATGTTAATTGCACTTGTGTTGTCACAAAGAATTGTTACCGAAGATGCTGAAATGCGGAAGTCGCTCAATACGCTTTTCATCCAAATGAGTTGAGTTGAGCAACTTCCAGCTGAAATGTATTCCGCTTCGGCAGTCGAGAGTGCTATGCAATTCTGCTTTTTGCTGTGCCATGCAACAAGGCAATGGCCAAGATAGAAGCATGCACCACTCGTGCTTTTCCGATCATCCACTGATCCTGCCCAATCGGCATCTGAGTATCCAACAATATCCAGACTTGTTCCCATAGGATACCAAATTCCGAAATTAATTGATCCTTTGATGTACCGGATGATCCGTTTCACCGCTTTCAGGTGAACCTCCTTTGGTGCTGATTGATATCTCGCGCAAATCCCAACACTAAAGGATATATCCGGGCGACTAGCCGTGAGGTAAAGTAGACTTCCAATCATACTTCTATACAGTTTCTCGTCTACATTCTCACTATGTGATTCACTTCCAAGTCCCTTGTGGCTAGTTCCCATTAGAGTTGGAAAATCTTTACAATTTTCTAGATCAAACTTTTTGACCAACTCCATTGCATACTTGGATTGACTCAAGTGAATACCTTCATCATTTTGTTTAATTTGCAATCCAAGAGAATAAGTCAATTCGCCCATCATGGACATCTCAAATTCGCTTTCCATGGTCTCCGCGAATTTAGAAGCATCATTATCTCTTGTTGCGCCAAATATAATGTCATCGACATAGATTTGTGCTACAATGAAATTGCTTTGATAATGCTTCACAAAGAGAGTCCTATCAGCTCCCCCTCGAGTATAGCCCTTCTCCAAAAGGTGCTTTGTTAACCTTTCGTACCATGCTCGCGGTGCTTGTTTCAGACCGTAAAGAGCCTTTTTCAAACGAAAAACATGGTTAGGTTGTTTATGATCTACAAAACCTTTCGGTTGAGCCACATAAACTTCCTCATTTAAAAACCCATTTGAAATGCGCTCTTAACGTCCATTTGAAATAATTTGATTTTAAAATGACAAGCAATAGCAAATAGTATACGAATGGACTCGAGTCTAGCTACAGGGGCGAAAGTTTCATCAAAGTCTATACCTTCTACTTGAGAGTAGCCTTGAGCAACTAATCGTGCCTTGTTCCTGATGATAGTACCATCCTCATTTTTCTTGTTCTTGAAGATCCATTTGGTACCTATCACATTATGTTGCTTTGGAGGCTTCGTTAATTCCCAGACTTTGTTTCGCTCAAATTGATGGAGCTCTTCCTGCATTGCTTTAATCCAGTAGTCATCCTGAAGAGCTTCATCTATGTTCTTTGGTTCGATTAAAGATACGTAGCAAGCGAATCCACAAACCAACTGCCTCCGAGTTCTAACTCCTTCTTGTGGATCTCCAATGATGTTCGATTCCGGATGATCCTTGGAGATTCGTAACGTTTGTTGAAACGGAGTACTCGGAGGTACATGAGATGATTCCTGCACATCAGATAAACTAGAAGAACCATTAGATGCATCATTAATATTGGAAGTATTATCATGAGAAGATGCACTCGCAGGAGAATCATCATCTAGAGAGATATCGAGGGTAGATTTTCCAGATCCAAAGTGAAAAGCTTCATCTACTTTAACATTTATAGATTCTACGATCGTCTTAGATTCAATGTTAAATACTCGATATGCTCTGCTATTCGTACAATAACCCAAAAAGATCCCTTCATCACTTCGAGAGTCGAACTTTCCAAGATTTTCACGGTCACGTAAAATGTAACATCGACTCCCGAAGATACGAAAGTATTTGATATCCGGTTTTCTACTAAACCACAGCTCATATGGTGTATTTAAAGTTCCTGGGCGCAAGTAAACTCTATTAATGACATAGACAGCGGTGTTCACGGCTTCAGCCCAAAAATGTAGCGGTAAATTCCGGCTATGAAGCATCACACGCGCCATCTCTTGAACAACCCTGTTTTTGCGCTCAACAACACCATTCTGCTGAGGTGTATAGGGTGCCGAGAATTCATGTTTAATGCCATTTGAAGTGCAAAAATTAATGAATTTTGAATTTATGAATTCTCCACCTCTATCACTTCTAACACGAATGATCTTTTCATTCTTTTCAATCATATTACGATGGCAAATCTCATGAAAAGAGTCAAACGTATCAGCTTTCTCTTTTAAAAATGCTACCCAAGAAAACCTAGAGAAATCATCAACCAATAAGAGAATGTACCATTTACCTCCCAAAGATGGTTGACGGGTCGGCCCCAAGAAAAAGAAGAAAAGAAAATAGTCTACATAAACTACACAAGATTTAATCGTAGAACGATTAAAGACAAGGAGGGGTTTCACCTTTGCATACCCAAACCTTTTGAGTTTTGGAGTATGTTGGCAATGGTTGAGAAGTTTTCCTTGATGAAGACGTCTTGCATGATTGGTCTTTTTCTTTTGTCATCGTCTTGTTTGAAGTACTACCAATGTTCTTTTCTTTAGGAAAATCCTTCTTTGAATTCCGGGGAGTGAACTTATTGGTAGCAGTTGCAAGATGTGGTTGATTTGATCTTTGAGCTCCAATCTTGCAATTTCTTTCAATGTGCCCTGCAAAATTACAACGAAAACATACCTTTGTGCTTGACGATTCTGAAGAGGATGAAGTAGGCTTGTTGTCGTTGGTTGTCATGATTTCCGGTGTCGGAGGAGGAGATACCGACTGAGGCACAAAGACTGTCCCAACCGAACTAAAATTGTCTTCAGTTCGATTGTATCCGAGGCCGAACTTGTTTGTTTGACCAAGACCAAGAAGTTTATCCAACTTACTCCTTCCAAAAGAAAATTGTTGTAAGTCATCCTTGAGTTGGCAAATGGTCTCTGTCATTTCCAATTTTTCCCGTCGGGCCTCACCGTAGAGCTTCAAGAAATAGTTCGCTTTGTTCACCATATCTATATAGTTCTTCTCGAGTTGCTCATTGGACTCTTGAAGGGAAACATTTGCCTTTATCAGATTATCCCTTTCTACTTCAAGATCGGTCGAGAGAGAAGTTACCCTTTTTACTTCTTCTTCGAGATCCAGCAATCTCCCTCTCAACCCCTTGTTTTGCTTAGCCGGTTTCTTTAAATCCCGTAAAGATCTGTGATAGGCTAGAGCAAAATCTCCACCTTCCGAATCATCCGATTCGTTGTCCGTTGCAATCTTTTCAACAGTGGAGTTGGACAACGACTCGGATGTACTTGCCATAAAGCACATGAAGGGTGAAGATACGGACGCGTGGAATGCGGTGGAGCTCTTTTCTTCATCACTCGAAGACGACTCATTTGACGTTGAGTTGTCATCCCAAGTGACGACTTGCATCGCCTTCTTCTTTGCCGGATACTTGTTGGGACACTCCGTTGCAATGTGGCCGTAGCCTCGACATTTGAAGCATTGTAGTTGTCCCTCTGAACTTTTCTTATCCTTTGAGAAGTTCTCTTGCTTTTTTGATTTGTAACTTGAAGTACCCTTGCCTTTGTTCGACTTTCCGAAGGATGGAGATTTGCTTGAATTCCCCCTTCGAAAGTTGCGGCGAAACTTCCTTGTCAAGAGAGCGAGCTGCTTCTCAAATTCCTCCATAGAAAGATTCTCGTCATCGTCTGAGGAGGATGTATCCGCGTCTTCTTCCTTAGTTGTTTTCAACGCATAACCTGAAGACTTAGAAGTGGATGCCTTTCCAGAAGAATTGTTAGTAGTAAATGTCATTTCATAAGTTTGTAATGAACCAACTAATTCTTCTACACGTATTTCGTCCGGGTGTTTAATAGTTTCAATGGCAGTAACCTTTGGGCGAAATCGTTCAGGAAGAGTTCTTAAGATCTTTCTTACAATCTTAAATTCTGGAATCTTCTCTCCCAGGCTAGCACATGAGTTTACGATATCTTGCAATCGTGTATAGTAGTCCGTGAAAGATTCATTTTCTGCCATTAAGATAGAGTCAAACTTGCTCGTAAGCATTTGCAGTTTCTGAATCTTCACGAGGTTAGTTTCCCTCATGTGTAACCTGAAGAACATCCCAGATTTCTTTCGCAGTCTCACATGCTGAGACGCGAGAGAACTCAGTTTGAGATAAGGCATTAAAGATAGCATTAATTCCCTTGCCATTGTAAGAAGATGAATAACTCTTCCTTGGTCCATTTCGACCTAGGTTTTAAGGTGCGAACATCACCAATAAATTCAGTTGGATTAGACCCATCCTAATTCAATTGATTGCCACACCCGTTCGTCGATGGAAACTAAAAAGGCTTTCATCCGTACTTTCCAGTACGCATAATTTGTTCCATCGAAGAACGGGGGTCGGTTGATGTTTCCACCTTCAACCATTGTTAACAACCCTATTTCCCGCTCTGATACCACTTGTTGGTTTATATGTAATAAGGATCTAAATAGGGAAAAAAACACCTAGAGGGGGTGAATAGGTGTAAACGTATAAACACTCAAAAATCGTTGCGATAAACCCAATGCGGAAATAAAAAATAATACGCAAGATTTTTACGTTGGAAAACTCCATCACCGGAGTAGTAAAAAACCACT